>WEKY01063728.1:0-11460 GCA_013390045.1 Picathartes gymnocephalus
GCACAGGACACCCAAAGAATCACACTGTATGCCTGACAGCACAGCCAAAATGCTCCTAGATCTCTGTCGGGCTTGGTGCTGTGATCACTATCCTGGGGAGACTGTTCCAATGCCCAACCACCCTCTGGGTGAAAAACCTTCTTCTAGTATCCAACCTAAACCTCCCCTGACACAACTCCAGGTCATTCCCTTGGGTCCTGTCACTGTCACCACAGAGAAGAGATCAGTGCCTGCCCCCCTACTTTCTCCTCACAAGGAAGTTGTAACTGCAATGAGGTCTCCCCTCAGTCTCCTCCAGGTTGAACAGACCAAGTGACGTCAGCTGCTCCTTGCACAGCCTCCCCTCCATACCCTTCACCATTCTCACGGCCTTCTTTCAGACACTAATGGTTTTATGTCTTTTTTATATTGTAGCACCAAAATCTGCCCCCAGCACTGGAGATAAAGCTGCCCCAGAACACAGCAGAGTGGAACAATCCCCTCCTGCTGCTAAATACAATAAATGTATGTTTTATTGCTTAAAATGTATAGGAAAATTTATTATTTGTTAAAAAAGCCTAAGGTAGGCTTTCCTTTGCAGTTCTATAGCTCTTTCTTTCAACTGAAGATCTATACTAGTGGTGACATAGGACTGAATTGCAAATTTGATTATCTTTTCATTGGTTTTTAGTGTCCATGTTACTTCTTGCTGGCTGCATTCTGTGGGGGAAGAACCACTCAGAATGGTTGTGTATGTTCTCTGCACCATCAACAAACAATGAAGATTTCTTGCTCCTGATCCTCTAACCTTAATACTAGCTTTTCATTACAGGCCTCTGATTCCAGTTTGACTGTCTAGCAAAGTTTCCAATAAAGGGAATTTTTATCCCTGACACTTTTCACCATGATAAATTGCCAGATGAAGATATTTCCTGGTAAACAGAAGGCAGCCAAGTGCACTCTGACTGCCCCCACTTTTCCAGCACTTCTGGTCTCAGAGTGGTTGTGTGCTGTGCAAGCACTCACATTATGACTTGCTTTGTTCTCTCTTGCTGACAGGAATAATTCCCATAATTTCTGTTTTGCAGTTGAGCATTACAGCATAGAATGGAGACATCATCTGCCACTCACTAATAAGGTGGTGATTCTACCATACACTGAATCCACCGGAAATCTTCAGCATGCTGAAATAAGTAGGATTTTTACTGTTGGCTTCAGTAGGGTCTGGATTGCACTTTGCAAGGAGTTTGGGTTTGCTCCTGTGCTCTGTCTGAGGGGTCCCCAACTCTTAGATCAAGGACTGATGTTTGTTAATATTTCCTGCAACATCTGTCTTTTCCTTAGATGTGATGACTTACATTAGGTAATGATAGTTTTCTTGTTCACTGTGGGCAGGAAATGCCATCCCTCCTTTGCCATTGTAAGCTCCAAGTAACATACCTGGCTTGATGGATCATTGCCTTGGGCCATAACTTATAATTGGAGAAGATACAGCAAATCTGAAGTGAATCTGTCAGGGTAACCTAGGCCACAGGGACCTTACCAATTCTCAAAGGACAGCTTTCTTGGTAATGCAGCTTCTCTACTGCACAGAAAAAAACCCCATCTATTTGGTCTTAACATTAGAGAGGAAGCACCATCCAAAATAAATATGATAAGCCTTTCCACACAAATTTCCATACAAAGTCCAACATATCTCATTTTTCAGTAGCACAAGAGTATGTGTAATGCATATATAATACACTTACCAGGGACTGAGACAGCTCAGGCATGATTCAATGGCTGGACAATTAGCACTGCTGTTGTGGGCTTCTCACCATGGCTTCTGTATAAATACTTATTGTAATGTAGAATGCAAAATTTGAGAAAATATAGAAGAGAACTGAATCATGTCTGTTATGATGTTTATCCTTATGCAACCCCAGAAAGGGGCAATCCAGAGCTTTCTTGAAGGGTTTGAAAGTAAATCAGATATGTAGGTTTAAATATCAACTGCCAAACTTTTGCTGATGAGCCACTGCTTTGTTATAGCAATTATTGTTCCTTGTTACAAATATGAAAACGTCTGGTATTAATGTTTGAGACCAGGTGTCTTTATATTTCAGATGCTGTAGAGTGGTAATTATCTCTTGATTTAAGATTTTGGTGCAAAATAAGACTATTAAATGCAAAATTGCTAGAGACAGTAAACACAGCAGAAAATAGGTACCAGTGGTGTTGCTAGTAACACTTTCCCAGTGAGTGATAAAACAGAGACTATCTTAGCTAGTGTTTTTCCAGTAAGTTCTGGCAAAGCCCACTGCTCTCCAGTGCACTCTTGGGTTTGCACTCCAGAAAGGGCAGGAATACATCTTCACCAGCAGTATAAATTGTGGCATTCATGATAGCTCCAGCTCAACATATTCAGTTGTGTATTCAGAGGGAGAAGTCCATCTCATTTCTCCTCACCCAGATGTCCTTGAGCAGTAGCCTTTGACTATTTTTTTTCAGAAAAGGGAAGATTTAACTGTATCAGTAACAGAAAAAATTCAGTTTCACTGATAGAGGGTTATGGGATAAAGATACTACAAGTAAGATGTTTTAAAAGCAAAACTTAACTAAATTAATGAAACTTGTGCTTATAGATGTCAATTTTACTATAAGGGGGCTCTTCAACAGATCCCAAGGCTGAGTTCATATGTGAGTTGGCATGAAGATTTCCAGCGCAGATAGATCTGAGCAAGCTGATCTTCATTCCTTGATTACTGCAAATGAGATGCCCGTAAAAGGTGTACGGCTGCACCCAAGATAATCTTTGGCTGTCCTTTTAGTCAGTTGAGGAGAGAAACAGACCCTTAGAAGACAGAATTTTTGTCTTAGATAGACATCTCAAAGCAAGTTGGATGAGTCATGCCCTGATGGTGCCTTTCCTCCTGTGCTGGTTTTGAAGGAAGGTAGGGGGTGACTAGGACAAATACAAATATTTATGCTATAGATTTCCAAAATTGGATTAAACTTTATTCTGTTTTTAAAAAAGAATATGTTTAAGATATCAAGTTTAATTTATTGTTGATTTCCAGCATCAAATGATTTGTCTTTTGATTTGTTTTGTCAGATCAGCACTATTTGTATTATCACTTCTTTTCAGGAATAACTGGCTCCATCCACAAAAGACCAAAGCTGTTGTGGGGTTCAGAACTGTGGTAAATCAAGGCTGGCTCCTGAAAGGGTGCTGAGCACCAAACAAAGTGCCTGTGCCTCCTTCCTATTGCATGTTCTGTCAACAAGAAACCATCCAGGGTTATTCACACATGGGTGGAAGAGATGAGGGTGTCTGTGTGAGACACAGCCAGCCACCCCCAGAACAGGGATGGGTGGCTGTTGAGGATCCTGCCCGGCTGATTACCTGGAGAGCCCAGTTGTTCCTGGACCTGCAATAACCAAACCCAGAGCAGACAGAACTTGGTATTAACTTAACTGTTGTTCACTTTTAATTAAGCCTTGTTGCTAAAATTCCCATTTTATCTTTGGAAGCTCTTACTTCCATAACCTGTGGGGTAGCAGAGCCTTTCACCCAGCATCATCGTTATCTGGGGAAATCATTTACCCAGAGCACGTGGTATCTCAAGCATCAGGGCACGAGGGGTGCAGGCACACTTATGGCCCAGACCATCTTCTCATGGGAATTCCCCATCTATTCATGGCCCAGGAAAGTATTTCAGCCTCTCAAGGCCATCAGGCCCTACCCCTCCTGGTCATGGACCTTGCTGGTTGGGATCCCTGCCCATGGGCCAATAAACCAGGCTGGCCTTGGCCTGTCCCCATCCCCAGGAAGGTGCCCAGGGCTAGGGCTGCATGGCTCTCTGGGTATGGCGTGAGGAGTGAACCTGTTGGAATGAGCCCAGAGGAGGCCACAAAGATGATCAGATCCTGGAATATCTGTCCTATGAGGAAAGACTGAGAGAGTTGGGACTGCAGCCTGGAGAAGACTTCTGAGAGACCTTGTAGCACCTTCCAGTACCTAAAGGGGGCCCACAAGAGAACTGGAGAGGGACTTTTTACAAGAGCATGTAGTGGTAGGACAACAGGAAAAGACTTCAAGCTGAAAGAGGATAGATTTAGATTAGATATTAGAAATATTTTACTGTGAATGTGGTGGGGCACTGGAACAGGTTGCCCAGAGAAATTGTGGATACCTCAGGCTAGGTAAGACTTTGATCAGCCTGGTCTAGTGAAAGATATCCTTGCCCATGGAAAGGGGATTGGATTAGAAGATGTTTAAAGTCCCTTCCAACCAAAAGCACTTTATGATTTAATGATTGGTTTGAACTACCAGGTATTTTCGGCTGCCCTGGGGGTCCCTAGGGAGACACAGCCCCTATGACATGCAGGAAGATGAAAAAGTGCACATTTATCTGGAAATCAAAAACATGTCAGCAAGTCCAAACTTATAATGGTATTTTCTTTACTGGGCACATAACCTGGTTACCAGGGACTTTCTCCCTCTCATGTTCTCTGCTGCTGAGACCTTGCTAAATAATAGAATCAGTCTTCCTCTTTTATTAGATTCTTCTGTGAGTACAGTATAATTATGTAGCTGATAGAAGATCCTTAGTGTTTATATGATATCTTCCTTTATAGACAAATCAACTACAAAAAATTATCACACGAGTGATTGTGGGTAACTGGGCATCAAGTGTGAATTTCAGGCCCATGTGTTAAGGTTAATGTGACCCATGTGTTAAAACCCACTCAGGGAGAAAATAAAGCTGATTATCTGAGTTTCTTCAGTTCACTGGCTGTCTATGTGTATCTCAGGAAGCCTTTCTGACACAGCACTGTAAAGCAGCCAATCTGTAG
Organism: Picathartes gymnocephalus; assembly: GCA_013390045.1. Lineage (NCBI taxonomy): Eukaryota > Metazoa > Chordata > Aves > Passeriformes > Picathartidae > Picathartes > Picathartes gymnocephalus. Next base: position 4,819 of record WEKY01063728.1, read on the forward strand.
CTTCATATTATCAGTCCCGAGAGAGAACTGAAATAAACAGTAAAGCAGAAATGAGATCTGTTCCTGGAAATCAGCTTAGCTAGAGGCAATTGAAACTTATAGCAGAATCAACCATGACTGGTTGAAAGCACTTAATTTTTTTTTTTTCTCAATTTCCACAATTGTTGTTTATGATGCACATCTAATCAGGAAGATCCAGGTTATATTAAGGAGGTGGCATATGTGTCACCGTCAAAGCCTCTTTTCAGAAATGAGTCACTGAACACACCACCAGCCACTCTGGGGGATGCAGGACTGAGGAAGGCCCTGATCTCATTGAAACCCATCAATGCTTCCCCCAGCATATTTAGATAATATTACAGAAAGATGGTGATCTTGGTTTACCAGGAAAAATATCTATTAAAAAACCACATCTTGTCCAAGGACTACAAGGACAATCAACCATGACACACACCAGCCAGGCTGCTGGATTCAACAGGCATTCTTCAGATTTCAGAAGGTAAAAGTAAGCTGGCCTTCTATCAGGTTTGGGGATTACAGATTTTTTCCATTTAAGCTTTTTCTCCTTTGAGCTCTGGAGACATTTGTGTCCTTGTCAGAGCTGTAGAATAGAAGAGAATGAAGTCATATACCCAGTTCTTGATTGAAAAAGTCTCAATGACCCATAACCCCCGTGTAATTGTGACATTGACATGAATTGGCTATTGAAAAGATAAAGTCTTAGTGAGGATTGGATGGAGACCTGCTACCACTGGGAAATGGATTCTGTGTAACTATCAAATGCCTTGATTTAGGTCCACATTTTCAATGCTACATTTGATGGCCAGTCCTTGGATTAACAAAAGTTGTATGATTTCTGGTTACAAAGCTTTGTACTGCATGTAATGACCTGCTGATTTCATTTGCTAAGGTTTCAAATGTAGAAATGAGCCTGGTAAATAAGTACCTCTCATGAAATAATTTTGGGAACTACTGTTATTACCAGCAATCATCCAAAAGAAAAAAAAAAAATTGTTTAGCAAATAAATAGCACTTCAGAGTTGGACTTCAGCAATGGACTAATTTCCTGAAAGTATTTCAGAACAGTTACTTTATAAAGCAGTTGCATTTAGGATTTCATTGCTTGTGTGAGTTCAGGATACTTTTAGAGAGAAGTGGTTTTTGTTCTGCGTTCCCAGAAACAGCAGAAAAGGGTCACCATAATATTGCAGCCATTTCTGCCCTCTGTCCAGCAGCCTGGTTGCATCTGTGCTGCTAAAATGAAAGAGGACGAGGCCATGGGGTCCAGCAAGTGGCATATGATTATCCTTCCTGTTGAATTATTTAATGTGATTTTGGTCTGTTCTAGCTGGTTCTCACCCAAAAGAGCATTTGGGGCCAACTGAACCATTCACATGGGCCAGGGACTGTTTCCAGCACGACAACTGTTTTTGTGGGGTTTGCTGGCTGGATGTGAACTGACCTACACCCCTTTGCCTCTGGGACTGCGAAATGAGGCCTGTCCAGTTTTATTTACTGTTACAATCACTGGTTATTTGCTCTTTCCCAGGAATTCCTAGATTTGATTTACTTTATCCACATGCCCATATCTGTTATGAAACTCCCTAGCATGCATTAAGGACGGACAACAGTCCATTAGGGACAAACAACAGTCCAAAGGGTCAGAGCTCAGGGCCAGAGAAATGTTCCAGCTTTTGGAGTATAAAATGAAACATGACATAGCATTCCAGTCATCTGAGACCTCTAAAAGGGGCTGGGAAATTTTAAGAAACCAAGATGTCTTATCAGTATTGACCAAATCCTCAACCAATATTCCCTATGCATCTTAAAGATCTTTTAAGTATTAAGTAAAGATCTTTTAAGTATTAAGTATTGCATGGTACAATACCTGATGGTGTTAGATGATAAACACCTCATATGCTTGGTTTTGTTTGATAGGGAATAATTTCTTAATAAATACATGTGAAATTCCGTGTTATTGCATTAGCATCTGTGAACACATGGTTGTTTTGTCTATGAAATTCCTTTGAGAGTAACTGTGTCAACATTTGTTGTGCAATGGTTTTATTTGCTGTGTAACAGGGTGAGACCAGCAGTGAGTTTTCCTGTAAATGTGAATTTTTTCTTGGCTGATGCAGTGTGCGGGGCCCTGCTAGAAACACCTGGGTAGTGGCTGCATTCCTTACCGGCTTGATGGGTGTGCCTGGGGGTTGTGTGCAGGTATGTGTGTGCACACAGGTGCAAAATTACATTTACTGGAGAGACTGGAAAGCCTTTAGCACTGGCCAACACCAGTACATATCTTAGTGTCTTGGCTTAGTTTTTAGCCTTATGATATATGTCCTAGCTTTCTAAAAACAAGAAGACCTGAGAAAAACCTTGAGTGTGGGAGCAAAACAGCATGAGCAGTCAGTCCTTGTTAGTCCTTGCAGTTGTGGCTGGCACTATTGTCCCCAGCTCTTTATTTGTGCCACCTCTTCACAGCCTTAAAGATGGCTGAAGTCTCAAAGCACTGCCCTATGTTCATGTTAATCCATTCCAACCTCCTCAGTGTTTATTAGCTAGCCAATGTATTTTCCCAGTGTAGCTACATGGTCTCCAGATCAGGCTATCTTGTGTCTAGACAGCTTAAAGAGCAGGAAGAGTTGGTATACATAGCCTAAAACCATCTTTGGGATTCACAGGGATCCAGTGGTCTCAGAATGAGACTTTATTGGTGAGTTTCCATAAAATTTGGTATAGGAAATAATGTAGAGAGGGAAAAATAATAAAAGCCCAATTTTTCTGTACATAATGTTCCCAAATTTTCCCTCTGAGAGACACAATACCTCTTCCTCTTGCTACAACCAGTGCTTGAAGGACCTGGAGAAGTTTGATTGCATCTTGGTGGGAACTTTGCATATGGAGAAAGAAAATATCCAGTATGTGTGTTCTGGGAACAATGTTTTACAGTGAAATAGAGATGACAATCCAATTTTCAGGTCCGTATCAACATGTATGTGTCCTGGGAGACGATGTAAATAAACTCACTCAAGAAATGCCGGCTTTGGCATCTTTTTCTATTTGGAGAGGATTTGCAGCAGCCTTTGCTTCTACATATGCCTGGACTAATTGCACAAGTAGAATGCTATATCCAGCTTTATGCATGTCCCAGTACTTACATAGCTCTCCTCATCATAAGATTTGATAACCCAAGTAACAGTTCTCAAAATAAAAGAACATTGCTTGTCTGGGTTGATTGTCTGTTTGGAGCAATAAGGCTTGCAGTATGAGCAAGTTCAGTTATCATCATAAATTGCATAACTATTCAGAAAGTGAATAATACAGTCTTTTTAAAAGTCTCAGTGTACTTGTTGTCAACATTAAATTATAAAATCATGGCTTTGCTTTACCAGAAGCTCCTGATGTAGTCTTGATAAACTATCACTGCCCAAAACCACTGGTGGCAGCTGTTTGCCACTGCCTATCTCTCACTAAAGTTTATTTTGCATATTCACATAATACAGTTCTTGGAGGCTGTATAATAAAAATCCATTTAGCGAAGTGCTAAAGTGAGTTGATAGCTTTCTCTTGCATGCTGTGGCATAGAACTCTGCTCACTGGCCCCTGACCACAAGAAGTGAAACCAGCTACCTAAGGAGCACCTGCAGGAGAGCAGGTCCCAGAGGCTGAGCTCTGAGCAATTAGCATGTCTCCTGAGTTAAGCCAGAAGATCCAGTGTGCCAGCAGCATCCTTCTGCAGGTCAGAAACAACTCCTCTGTGTTTTGCAGTAAAGAGAGAAAGAAATCAATAGCAGTTTATATTCCTGTGTCCCCTGTCATACACAGTAATGGCTCTGCTGTTACTTACAGTGGCAGCTCATCACAGTGAGCAATGCGGCAGAGCCACAGTGTGGTGGAAATAGAGCTGATCTGTAATAGTGTTATGAACGTGGTGATGCAATGGCTTTAGGTGGTAGCAAGACCAGGGCAGGAGGTTATTGAGTAAGATTATATTTGGCCTGGAGAGAGAATGAACAAAGAAGTGATGCAACAGCTCTCAGACGGAAAGCAATTGGCAAAATCATCAGCTGCAAAGAAATTGAGAGGGTGTTTTATCAGGTTATGACTGGCAAGCAAAGGGAAACAGCAAGTTAAGCCCTGCAAGAAGAGAGACAGAATACTGGAAGTGCACTGGCCAAAGCTGTCTAAAGAAGACTCTAAGACAACAGGGAGAAAAGGGACTTCTCAGTGGTGGGGAAAAATGTATCTTGTAAATGTTATTTTTGACAGGTTTTTAATGTGTTCAAGTTATGTTCTACTTCAAAACATCTTTCTTTCAGTTAATGATGTTTTGCCTTTGGCAGGGCACTAAACTGCTGATCTGCTTTCACCTGGGAGGGTCTTGCCCAGGGCTGCAAATGAGGGAGTGTTTTGGGTATCACAGCATCCTGCTTCATGTGTCCCTCATCCTGTAAGGCAGAGGATGCCTATGGGTGTCAGGGGATGAGCTCAAGGACCCATAAGAAGCACACTGGGGAAGTGTAGTCTCTGGTGAAAAAGAGATTTGCAAATGATACCTCACTCTACTAGTGCTACTATTAATACTTTAACAACAGCAGGTTGGTGGATGTAACATTGCTATCCTTCAGTTAGTCTCCAGATATACACTGGCCCCAAATCCTTTCTATGCAGGTGGACTCCCATCTGGCATGAACCTGGGAAGCTTCTCCCATGTCATTGTATAGGCAAATTTTCTGTCACTCTGCACATGTTAATTTTCTGTTCCCAGATTAGGAAAAAATACATCAGAAGAGTTCTATTCCTTCCTAAGTTTCTATTAGCTTTTTGGCTGTTCTGTCTGGAGATATTCCACATCTTATGCTTAACCTGGGGGCACTACTGCTCTGTGATAGTCCGAATGTATCCTTCTCACCTTTACTTCTAGGGCATCTCCTTCTTCCAGCTTGTTGTTTTTCACAAAAAGAGCCTGTCACAGGGTTTTTTTGAGCAGAAGTCTAGTTTTGTGGTCCTTTCAATAGTATATGAACCTGTAGTCTATCTTTTAAAAACATGTAATGGATGATTAAATCTGAAAGGTATGGATTCTTCATTATCTTTCATGAAAACAGGCAGGTAGAGAGAGGAAGATCTCTCCTATGTCTGCCCCAAGGGGATGCAGACTTACTCATTATTCTGAGAATCTACATAAAAAAATAAATTCCTAGAAAACCAGGTTTTAATAGCGCTGCTGCTCAGCAGACCACTTTTTTGCAAGGAAGCAACAAAGGCTGAATTTCATTCCACGTGCTTATAATGTTTACCAAACAGTGTTAACTAGGAGGAATTTTTTCAGCATTCCTGTTTTATAGAGGTCCCTCCATTCTGTTCTTGTACCTATTGCTCTGCATCATCCAAGCCTTTTTACTGAGCAGTTTGTGATATCTTCCAAGTCACTGGCCTCAAACGATCTTAGCAGTGTGGACAACAAGCTTATCCTACCTAGATCTGTTTAGCTTACTTTGATCTGAGTTAAATTTAATCTGTCACAGCTGTCCAAAGCTCAGGTCATCTAATATCAAACTCCTCCCAGTATCAGTACCCTGATACATGGTCTTAGGGAAAATGCATGGTCATTTAATTCAGGTAAAACAAAGGGGTTTACCACTCTCTGCCAGGTAATTTTGCTAAGCTTATTGATTCCATGGAACCATGGTCCTCCTGTTGTTCCTCTCATCTGACACTCATTCATCTGATTTTGCATTCCTACTGAGAAAAAATGTACTGCATTTGCTTGTCAGTTTAATATCAGTGTGGTGGACCACAGCGACTAGAGATGCTTCTGTACTGAAAGGGACAAGATGTGGCCAGCAGACATGCATACCATAGCAATGACTGTGTGACTGGACAGGCTGTGGGCGTGGACAGTGTCATCTCAAACATTGGTCCTACAGGAACCTGTTTTTCTTTAATGAATAGGGACATTGCTTTGAAGAAAACTTCTACCTATTCACCTTACCTTTCCTCTCATGCAGCATTAGACAGTCAGCCGGTCATTCAAAAAAAAAAAAGCCCATAATGTCTATTTTAAAATGCTGTAAGATGTACTCAGGTTTTCAGGAGGGGTGATGGAACTGAAATGCCCCTGATGTGGCAGGGAAGCCACAAGTCAGGCAGGGAAAGGAGTGTGGTGTCAGAGTAGGAAGGAAACCAGATCCTTGCTGAACAGCTTCAGTCTGGCAGTAGGAGGGAATGTGTCTGTGAGGAGTCCACAGAGAAGGAGCTGACTGGGCTGAGAAGTAGGAGGGGAAAAGATGGAGTGGGTAAGTAGAAAGAAAAAGGAGAGAAAAAGGGTTTAGATGGGTCAGATAAACAGTGAGATGTCAGGCACTGAATGAAGCATCTGAAATGCAGCCTTCATTAATATTTTAGCTGCCTTATCTCAGACTAATTTATTTTATGGACATGGATAGCTGTTCCTGCTGATGTATTGAGATGATTATCAGGCAACTTTATTGTTTTTTGGAACAGAATTCTCAACGTTTCTTGAGGCTCTGTGCTGGTTTACCACATTTTCCCATGTTTCATAACATGAATCACCAAGTCACTATTATTTCTGTGCTATCTATCAGGAAAGTTCTAGGTGATTTTTTTTTTTTTTTT
>WEKY01063733.1:0-13126 GCA_013390045.1 Picathartes gymnocephalus
TGGGGGCGGTGCTGGTGCGGCGCGGGGGCTGCCTGCTGCTCTGGCTGGCCCTGCTGCTGGGCTGCTGGGCTGAGCTGGGCAGCGGGCTGGAGTTCCCGGGCGCCGAGGGCCAGTGGACCCGCTTCCCCAAGTGGAACGCCTGCTGCGAGAGCGAAATGAGCTTCAACATGAAGACGCGCAGCTCCAGCGGGCTGGTGCTCTACTTTGACGACGAGGGCTTCTGTGACTTCCTGGAGCTCATCCTCACCCAGGGAGGGCGGCTACAGCTCAGCTTCTCCATCTTCTGCGCCGAGCCCGCCACCCTGCTCTCGGACACGGCGGTCAACGACAACCGGTGGCACGCTGTTGTCATCCGCCGCCACTTCAAGAACACGACGCTGATCATTGACCGAGCCGAGGCCAAGTGGGTGGAGGTGAAGTCCAAGCGGCGGGACATGACTGTCTTCAGCGGGCTCTTCCTAGGGGGGCTCCCGCCGGAGCTGCGGTCGGCGACGCTAAAGCTGACGCTCTCCTCCGTCAAGGACCGGGAGCCCTTCAAGGGCTGGATAACAGACGTGCGGGTGAACTACACGCAGGCGTCGCCGCTGGAGAGCCAGGAGGTGCGGCTGGACGACGAGCAGAGCCGCCTGTGCGCCAGGGACGACGTCTGCCTCAACGGGGGCGTCTGCTCGGTGCTCAACGACCAGGCCGTCTGCGACTGCTCCCAGACAGGCTTCCGAGGGAAGGACTGCAGTGAAGGTAAGGGGCCATTCCAGCTCGCCCCATCGCCCCCCTCCCCGTCGCGCTGTGGAGGGGACGGGTCGGAGGCCAGGCCTGCATGAAGTTTCATCTGTATGAGTGGATCTTCCTCCCTCCCCGCCCTTCCCACCGTGTCCCCGGCTCCCCTCTTCCCCACCTCCTCCTCCTCCCTGTCTTCCACGTGTCTCTGTGGCCAACCATGGTGCCATCACTCTTCTGTTATCTGCGAGGCTGGGTGAGAGGAGGAAGAGGATGTTATCCGAGCATCCTTCCGGAGGCGGGGTGGGATTTGGGCTTGTTCTGGGTAAAGGAAAGGTGGGTGCTGGGTACCAGGTGTCACCCAGATGGCAGGGGGTGGCTGGAACCACGCTCGGTGGGAGCTGAGGGAGGGGATGTGCATGCTTATCGCAAGCAGCTGGTGGCAATTGATCTGGGGAGCAGGGGAAAGTGATGCTGGGAATTATTTAACTGGATTAACTGCAAAGATGACCTGGGTTTGGTTTTGTAGGGTAGAGGAGACCCAGAGTCCGCTTTGTATTTGCCTCTGCTATGTCATTGAAATAAAATCAGTGATTTATTTGTGAATTCCTTAAATTGTTGCCGGGGAGGAAGGGGATTAAACAGAGGATTATGTTTTTACATGGATGTGAGTGGTACCGCTTTGCAACGTATTTAGCAATTCACCATGCCAGTTAGGCAGGGAGAACACAAAAGGGCAAGGGGGAAGTACATACTCCAAGACCACAAAATGACTGAGGAGTTTTACCAAGGAAGAAGGAACCTAGAAAAAGAGCAGTTTCTTTAATCTCATCTACAAATAAATCACTGGGTAAAATATGATTCATATTCCGTGCCCATTGTTTTTGGCAAAAGGAAAGAATGTGAACGTTTACTTTGCAGATGCATGCAGGACTCTTGTTTTTATTATTTTGTTAGTAAATGTACCATTGCTTGCAGCTCCTTAGGCATAGAAAGTATTTCTAGAGCAGGATGTAAAGGTGTATAAATGAAATAGGAGCAAATGTATCAAGGGAAAATATGATTACCATGTCAAAATTGGAGAGCAAAGACCTGAGTTTAAAATGTAAAAGGTAAATACAAATAAGATATTATCAAGGCCAAATTAAGATCTTCACTGAGTGGCTGCATGACATTTATGGCTGAATAATTTGCCTTTAGCATTTCTATGAGATTTCACTCATTATAAGAAAGAAAACATCATTTGTGACTGTGCTCTATTATGTAACACCTTCTGTCCTTAGTGTCAATACTCAAAATGCTACAGTCATTCTGCATCCTGTTTACTTTATCAGCTGTTTATCTCTCATCTGCCATTCGTGAAAAATTCAAACCCTATTAATACTTTAAAGTAATTTTTAACAGGAGCAAATTAGTTTCAGAAAATCAGTCATCTGTCCTTTCAATTGCACCCATTTCCAGAGACTGTAAAATGAAATATCTTTTATATTAGGTAAACCATCTCAATGGGTTTAGTATTTGGGTGTCAATTTTTAATATATGGTACTACATAATATATAGGTGTATGTACAATATTGCTGTGTCTTAGCATCTCTGAGTTAGGCCCTATTATAAAAAAAAAAAGAAAATTATGAGGTATAGCAGCTTTGTTAAAGCTATAATGGTAATTTAAATACTCTTAATATTATTATACATTTATATGCCCTTTACACTAAAACATAGTTCATTTATTTGAAGTTATTTTGAACATGTAATACTTATGTGAAAGAGTTCACATAATTGCATGTAATATCAGTCAGATAAATGATTGCCTTTACATAATAATAGGTTCAGTGGTTATTTTTAAGGAACATTTTTATGCTTAGGTTGAATGTTATTAAAATACATATCTATATTTATATTTACTGGAAATTCTATGGAACTTTTAAGAAGATGACACTCAATATTTAGAATCCCCCCCAAATTAAGGTAAAATGCTGACTTCATTTAAATGCTAGTGGTTTTACAATTGACATGGGTGGGATCAAGGTTCTCCTCACATGTCCCTTGACTACTGAGAAGCCTTATAAAATAATAGCAGGACTTATAATTTTAGCATAAAATATTCAGATTCTGATTCCATTTTACACAGGAAGTAACATTTCTCCTGACAGCAACATAAACGGAACTACATTGCAGTTTAGAGCTGTTAATTGAGAAAAGGTAGCAACTGACACTTCCATCAGTCACGTTTTGAGGAAGGGATTAGAAGTTACTCGTATGTGCCAGCAAAGATATTGAACTATTATAAATTATTTAATATTCTAAGAAACAGAAAAGGCAGAAGGAGAAGTAAAGCCTTTATATCTGCCAAGAAAGAAACCTTGGCTTCTGCTCTTTTGTTTTTTGTAGCCAACATAGACATAGTGCTGTTGAACTTTGATCTTTTGTTCCCAGAATGTGTAAATTTTCCACGAGCCTTAGAAAGACATTGCCTTTTCTAGAGGATCATCTCTGATGCTGCAGTTATCTGAAGGGGTCTTTCGAGTTTTCACTCCTACCCTTCTTTTGGTTTTTGTTTAAAAAGGTTTTAGATAGGAAAACCCCCCAACTTTCCATTTTTATCTGAAATTGTAGCCACCTGTCCTGTTTGATACCTTTTCTTTAAAGGTGAAAGATGGTCATTATATTCTATTTTCCTTGGTTTTTTATATATATATATAATTTTTTCTTTGTCTTGGATTTGTTGTTGTTCTATATCTCTGCAGTCTAGTAAAACACAGAGTTCCTCAGTGTAATGAGGAGTGTAGGAATTAATATCAACAACAGCAAAGAAAACCTTCTTAAAATTTTTGACCCTGACTTGCCTCTTTAGGAATTAAAAAGTGCAAGTGATTTAGAGTCAAAGTTTCAAGTCTTAAGATGCCATTTTTAATGCAAGTTCACTTTATTTTCAGGAGAAAATCTGGTGGGTTTTTTTTTCCCAGATTTTGATCTTTGAAAAGCTTATTATTGATTCCTTCAGCATTTTTTTGCTTGTAAGAATGAAGTTCAACCAAGTTTGGGGTTGTGGGGTTTTTTGTTTGTTTGTTTGTTTGTGTTTTTTGGTTTTTTTTGTTTTGTTTTTTTTTTTAACCATAGTAATATAAATTATTTCTAGTAGGCTTAACTGGTTTTATACCCATCTAAATCAGGAGTAGCTTCATTTATGTTTTCTGAGCTACACCACTGTGAGAACAGGGCAAGCTAGGAAAGAACCATTCAGTCATTCCCTTTGTTCCAATGGGATCTAAGTTCTCTTCAACGGGAGCATTGGCATAAATCACAGGAACAGGACTGGAATTATACTTAAATGTTAAGGATGTCCATAGCAAAGAAAAATGTGATCTCTAGCAGTTCTCTGGTTGATAAGTCCATGAGTAAAAACAGTACAAAAGCCTCCTAACAGAGAAAATAAAATCTCTGCTTTGTACTGAAGAAGGCAAGGGTATATTATTCCACATAATAATAGTGACTCAGTAGAAGGAAAAATACACAAAATTATAATGAATTTTATTAGGAATAAGACTAGCATTGAAATAAACTCTGATTGCCATATCAATTTTCTGATAAGTTTTTGACATACATTTCAATCTTCTGTTCAGTGAAAATTACAATATTTCCTGGAATTACTCAAATTGGTATTGCTTGATTCTATGATAAGGAGAGTTTTTTATTAAAAAAACCCCAACTTTAAAATCCAATTTTTAGTGAATTAAGTCAAGGTCCTAGAAGGTAGGGAGAATACATGATTCAAATCAGTGTACCTCCATATTTTTCTTATAATTTTGCTCCTTAAATTAAAATTTCAAAACCAAAAAAAACCCCTATATTGCCAATTAAATGACTAAAATAGCGACCTTCTGACTTTAGACAAAAAAAAAAAAAAGGTATAATTTTCCTTTCATCCTCATTTATAAAAAAAAAAATAACCTTGTCCAGTATCCTGTCTGAGAAAATAAGCAGATATCTCTAAAAGGGGTAGTAAAATTCACATGATGCATTGAGGTGGGGGAAGTTTCTCACTGATACTAACTTCTTGTCACTCCATGCCCTTCTGCTTTTCTGTATCTCTAACAGCTTGAAAAAGTTGCAGGCAGGATCTTTTATCTTTTTAAAATATAGCTTCCTGCCTTACCTCAATGTTAGTATCAATACAGACAATTGTTCTGTGAATTCAGACTATTCCTGTTTATAACATGTTGTATTTCAGCTGTTCCACTGAGCTTCTGGTTTGTGAGAAAAATGAGGACTGTTCGTGCAGCTGTTCACTGTGAGAGATACTTTTCCCTGTCAGATATTCAGAAGTTGATGCCAGCTACGGTTTGAACTGTGAAAGTGATTTTTGAGGAACTGAGTTCCAGATGTCTCAGCCTAGCCAGCATTTAGATTTGTTTGTTTGGGTTCTGAATGTACTACATCAGTCTTTGTTGTATTTCCTTTTGCATGGTATTTTTTAAAAAGTCATCCAATATTTATATCTCTTTGAAATTTCTGCTATTTTAATCCATTTTATTCTCTTTATGCCTTGAATGAAACATGTGAACTTCTTTTGGCATTAATTATCTACTGCAAGTTGCGTGTTTGAGTGAGATGTTGTTGGACTCATTGCCTATATTCAGTCTTAACAGAGTAGTCACCATGGTCTTTATTCTTCTTGAATCCTAGCTAAACATACTTTGGACTAGCAAATGCTGTGAACAAAACTTGGCTTTTTGATTTACACTTCAGAATCTTTATCTATATGATCTGTATTCTGCATGCTGAATTTCTTGCCAGCGCCAGTGGCCACTGGGGTGATGTTGGTTTAGAAGGAGGGCTAGAAATGCACCAGAGATTGTCCTGAGGTTCTGTATATTTACAAATTATGTCAATGGTTTAACATTAATTATTTCATTTTATTTAACATTTTTAAATGGTGACTTTGTTGCCAGGCTAGAATCTTGAGAGGAGAAAGTCAAGTAATCAAAAAGTCGTTCAGAACTCTGTTAAATCTGTGCCCTTCACATTTAGTCATATGAAAACACAATCTTTATATCAGTTTAAAGCACAATTCTGCATCATTTTCCTAAAAGAAATTGATATATTATTTTGTTTGCCAGGATTCAGCATTATAGGATATTGATTTCAATATCTGCCTCATGTAAAATCACAGGAATTTAAATACTGTTTCACTGGTAATTAGGAGTTGGCAGTCTGTTTTACATTATCTTCTAAGGAGGTTTCTTGTCGAGTATTACTAATCCCTTCAAAATGCTGATATTGAAATACTTCCAAAGGACCACTTACACTTATAGCCTAGATCTTGGTACTCCAGGTAAATAATATTGTCAATAGTGAGGTTGTTACCCTTTGTGTCTGGTCGAGGTGCTGGGTCCTTGTTAAACTTAAGTCTATACTGTAAATTATAGACAGCTAATATGCTAGGAGAATTTTTATCTAGAACCATAGGACCTTGTGTCAGATTGGTCATATTCATTCAGAATTTCAAAATAATATAAATTAAAATTGTCTGTGTTTTGGTGTAATTGCACTTCAAGGCTTGCAGGCATTTTGGGCTAAATGTACTTGATCTTTTTTCTCATCTGAAGGTTGGCTCCCTGGAGCCAGCAGGAGATGGCCAAGGGTTTGTGGGATTTTACCCCTTCATTATTACTGACCTGATGGATATGAATGGGGAAACAGGCTGGCAATTAAAATGAGTTCCTGATAGAAACAGCTTTATGTAGAGGTTAACATTTACATATGCAGCTTGGAGGGTTCCTTATTAAAATTGGTTGGTAGCTTAAAAAAAAAAAAAAGTTTCATCCATCTCTCTCGGTGAATTTAATATGATGTTTTATCTACCAGAATGCTTGGAGTTCCTTTCAGAAAACATGAAACCATACCAGTTTCCGGAAAAATGCTCTGTCCAATTTGTTGTGCTGTAGTTGAAGCTTGTGTACCTTCATAAACACATGATTTTACAGAATAGTGAAGGGCATTCTGAGGTGCTGAATACTTTTGTGAACCTGAGGTCTAAATTGTAAAGACCAAATATACATCTTTCAGGGAATGATTGGTTAGGGTGTTACAGACATACCTTTAATTGTGTCATGTATGCAATTGACTAACAAAGTCAGGGTAAATAATACTTTGCTGCCTTTATTTAGTTCTACGGTAAGCTGGGATCATAATTTAATCTTTTACAAAAGATGTGCACTTTTTGAAATGACAGTTTCTCCTTCTGTTCTGTGGTGATGATATCTGAGTGTATCACAAGCCTGGATTGTATTGTCGTGCATGCAGAACCCAGTTTTTCAGCTCAGGTGCTCTTCTGCCAAGCTAAAAAGTGCTGAGTTCATGCAAATGTGTAGCCATTCTCCTGGATCTTGGAATAGAATCAGTAGGATCAATGAGTGCTTCAATGCACAAAGTATCTGCTGTAACTAACAGAATAATGAGAAGTAGGAAAACCTGGACGGTTTTGATAGGACATTGCTTTCTCAGTGACCCTGGCCAGCTCACACCACTTTTTCATTAGTTCGCCTTCTAATCTGTAAAGTTAAACTACTCCATACAGGAGTTTTTGGTAGGAATTTTTTTCCTGGTTATCAGGTGCTTGAAAGATCAGAATTTCTATTAGGGATCTAGGAGAGGAAGTCAAGACCTGAATCTCCCTTTACTATTGTGCAACCACTTTAGTCTACAGAGCTGATAATTGTCAGCTGGCTTTGAAGTTGCAGGCCTTCCTACTGCCTATCCATAGCTGAATGTTAACAATAGTGTGTTTTTTCTTGCTTTTTTGTCTGCCATTGTTCTGACTAGACACTGGAAATGATGTAGCTTGCCACCTGCCAGCCACTTCTCCTTTGACAATTCAGCTCTTCTCACAGTCCCAGCAGTTCTCATCCTTTGTGACGTTACACCTGTATAAAAGTCATCCTTATTACTGTAAAAGGATCCTTATTGCTGTGAAAGGATCTAGGACTTAATGTCTGAGGAGAGTGAAGAACTCTTGCTCCTCGTCAATGACCACATAATTTTTTAGTTTCATTCTCTTCCATTTTTAATGAAAAATCTGGGTGTGAAAGTGAGAGGTGGCCTCAGTTATGCCTTGTTTGAGCTTGTCAAGAAATGAGACACAGGTAGCTGGCAGCTGTCTGCAAGAACAGGATTCTGTGATGAGATTTTAGATTTCTTTAGTGCTGTGGAGTGGATTAGGAACCTACGAATACTTAGCCATGTCCTAATAAGCAGCAGATTTGGCGTATTTTAGATATCTGAAAAAAATGACTTCTGTTTTCATTTTCCACTGGAGTCAATTTGAAGTCCCATTGACTCAAGTTTGGAATTAGGGCAAACCTAATAACCTGCTGATTCTGAACTTATTATTCGAGTAGGAATATGAAAACAGAGAGAACTAGGGCAAATTAAATAACCTGCTGTTTCTGCCTGTAGTATTCATCTGCGAATGTCTATAGAGAAAATACTTTTCATAAATTCTGATATTTCTTACCGTGATCATCATCATCACTATAATTATTCATTAATTTAATATGTGCCTTATGAACCATGCTGGAAGAGTGAAGTGATATGACTAATTTTGTCTTACATTTAAGACTCTCTATGATTTGAGGGAAAACCTGGTTTTCCAAACAAATGGACGGTGCATTCACTGGAGTCACATTTGCAGCTGCTGCCACTACAAACTGTGAAACAGTGGATTTTGCCTGTGGAAGTGTTACATCCCAACAATGCTACACAGGTGTGAGAGTCACAGATTCTTTTCAGACTCTGCCACATCGCACAAGGTCTTGAAATGAGAACATTTGACTTTTTGGTGATTTTGTCTAGAGAAAGGGCTTTGCATTGCTTAAAGGCAGAAAAACTTGATTAATTCTTCCCACAGTGCTGTCTTTTTGTAATTAAGTGAATGTGTACAGCCATTAAAGAGGTCACTGGAATTACACTATGCACCTGGAGATGTATATCACAGTTCCAAAGTTTCTGAATTACATCTTAATTTCCAATACAGAATGACCTTCTTGTTTATCTTTTTTCTCTTTCGTGCTTTTTAGCTTTAACAAAAGACATTTTAAAATGACATTTTTTTCAAATGAGATATTTCCATTAAGAAAAGATTCCTTGAGAAAGACTGTATATATGTAATATAAATTATATGTACTTTCTTTTAAATAAGTTTATAGGAATTCACAGAATTAGTGACTAGGCATGGAGTGAAGATCTGTATCTCAATACTGTCATTTTCTTTAGAAGCTTATCCTGATCCTTCTTTGTTTCCAAAGGTGACAACAGGGATCTTCACACACATATCAGCATTTGTACAATAGGAGTCTAGGGCACAGCCACAATGAATAGCTTTAGACTGAATTACGGTTTTGTGATATAAAGATTATATTAATTGTTAATAAAATTGAGAGAATAGGGCCCTAATGCAAGAGAAAAAAAGTGCTGTTCAGCTTTTAAAGATGTTGTCTTTCCTGATTCCGAATCATGCAGGTGTGATATAAAATATTTGGATTCCACTGGTTGTTGCAGAGCAACAGGCTTATATTTTACATTTGAAAAATTATTCGTACATTTTACGTTTGTAAAACCAGACTCTTAACCTCCAAGGTCCAGGGACAGGAGTCAGAGAGGCAGGTGAGACACTGCAGCTCCTTCCCAGACTGCAGACACTGCTGTGTTTAAAAACAGTGATTTTGAGGGGAGCATCTGTAATGGGGTGGACTGGTGCTTCACATGACAACATCCCTTAGAAAGGCAGTAGAGTTCCTACAGGAAGTTCCCAGAAATTCCCGTTCTGACAGAGAGTTTACTAGTGTTGTGCACTTTGAATTTGCTTTTTTTTCCTCATTTTTCATCATCAGAGGAGAGACAGGTGAAAACGGAATTTAGAAACCCATAGCTGTAAGTCACTTAATTCTTAAGACTATTGTGGGTGATATAGGAAAGATCCGTAAACAGATTTTTTAAGAACAGATCGATGCCCTCCTGCCACATCCTTCTCCAGTTACTGTTGCTCAGCTTCTTGGGAGCTGATTCTCTGTGAAGTTTTTTGGGTTTTTGTTTGAGTTGTTGTTGTTGTTGGTTTTGGGGATTTTTGTGGGGGTTTTTTTGTTTGGTTGGTTGGTTGGTTGGTTGGTTTTTTTGGTTTTTTTTTCGTGTGGTACTGCAGAAAAATAATTTCTGTAACATTATCACATTGCAAAGAATGTGGGAGGGGTTTTTTTAGAACCTATACTTTCTCAGAGATAAATTGTGGAGTGTCATTCAACATTAACAAAAGATTTGTCTGGCTTAGTCTCACATTCTTACGTAAAACATTCCTGACTTAATTGTTATGAGGAAAACATCATCATTTTCCCACTAGTTCACCAGAAGAAAATATATTCAAATCACATTTTCTTTGTTTGCCCAAACCTCCACTACTTTTCTATGAACAGTGTATCTGTTGTGGTAGTTTCCAGGAATTTCTTTGGGGTTTTTTCTGTCACTGTTCTTGGTCCAAAGTACTTGAAGGAGCAGCTAGGATTGAAGTTAGCCTTGAACTTGTTCATTTTTTTCCTCTGCAGCAGTTAAGCAACTGAGTCTGGAATTACAGGAAGTTGTGCAGTAATAATAAGCAGTACAGCACAGGTTTCGTTTTTCTTTTCCACACTGCAAGTTTTGAAACTCAAAATATAACAAATAATGCATCAGGTTTGAAGTTCTGAGAGAAATATTTTCACACTGTTTCCTATGCAAGTTTTTACAACAAAGAAAATTGCTGTGACAGAAAAAAGTTCAAGTGGTAGAAGTTTTGACCTGCTGTTCTTGCAAATCCACTGACAACCACAATTCACATTGGCATCCAGAGGTTTTACTTATTCTTTAAGCATTGGCTGGATCCCATTCTCCTTTTTTAAGTATCATTTAGGTCTTTAAATAAGTAAAGTCTTTCTTGCACATTATAAATACCTACATCAGTCAAGTTTGCTATTCAGGCACATATTACCCATTGTGATAGCGTGAGTCATGCTGGTGGATTTTGTAAATCTTATACCATGAAAGTATCCACAGTGATGCAAGGGAATAAAATTCCCTTCCAATTTCTTCCCTATTAAACGGAAAAAAAAAAAAAGCAAAACAAACAGAAACATCCATTGCCGTCTAAGGTAATGACACCACAGGAATTCAGAAGCAGAGCTGCCTTCAGTGCATGGTGGCTTTCATCTTTTTTCTTTCTTGTGTTTAAGCAAGGAATTTGTCTCTCCATTTTATTCACATTTGCATTAAAAAAATAAAAAAAATAAAAAGCAGTTAGTGATGCTGGATCTATTGTGATAGAGGTACATCAAATTCAAAAGCATGCCTCTAAGAGCTTAGTAATATTTAGTTATTTTGATGCTATGCTTTAATTTGGGCTCATTACTGCTTGCATAGCCTAAATAGATAAAGTGAGATGGGCACAGGTCTTGATGTTACTCAGCTTTGCCCTTCCTTAGCTTCCTCATCAGAAATCTGAAAATCTGTACACGAGTATGTCTTGGAAACTTGTCCTTGCCCAGTCTGATCGCTCAGTGGCTTAAACTAAGCTCTGAGTCATTAGAGAATGCAGAAAGAGATACACTAAGGAAGTTGATTACCCAAAGGAATTGGAAGAGAAAAATGTTCTTGGAAATCCTAACTATTGTTCTGTACAATATTTCTAAAATATTTTGCTTTTGTTGGTTTTTCACATTCAGTGACTCTGTCAACTGATACATCAAAATAATTTCTTGCAGCATGCCTTTCTTGTCTGTGTAAATCAGGATTGATTGATTGTTCCTGAAGCTGAATCAGGTCCTCTGGTTAGGAAAAAAACCCTTTCAACTTCATTATTATTAAAGCACCCCAAAATTTCAAGATATAAACAGGCTTAATCTTGCCCACTACTGTGTAATGCTACTTTGCAATCTTTATAGAAGTTCCCTTTTCCATTCAGATGTATAGAAACATCTTGCCAGCACAAAAATGACTGGTGCGAAGCTTTGCCTGCTTACCTCTCACACCTGTAGGCAGCAATAATTACTTTTTCCACTCTTCAGTTTCTCTCTTTTGTAGAGGCATGGTGAGAGCTTGCAATGGCATTTTCCCTTACAAAATTATGAATTACTGGCTAAAAAAATTAATATTTCAACCCCACTCTGACCTCCATTGATCAGATGACCTATCCTGTATTAAAGTGCTTGCCCTTTGAAAATAGACTTGCAAGTATTTTTATCATCTACTTGTTTGAATCAATCTTTGCTCTCCTCTGGTAACTCTTCGTCACCCGTTGAGTGCACAGGCTTTTAAAGCACAGCTCAGTATGCACAGTTTGCATCTTCTCCAATCAGCCTAAGTCCTCAGTGTCAGTCTAACGTGCATGAACATGCTGAACTCAAAACTTATGCTGTGAGAATTTTGTAAAATAAAACACTTAAAAGCTATGAACTGTCAGGACAAAATATACTGTGCACTTTTAATTTCATCTGTTTCTGGGTATCCATTATGAAATAGTCTTTAATTACATGATCATATACCACTTCATCCTTGGGCTTTCTGCCTCATTCAGTGCGTAGCCTGGATAATAATTTCTTCAATATTTTGTTTTCTCCTTGCTGTTCAGTTTGTAGCCCTGAGCCTTATTTACTTTCTCTGAAGAGAAATGAGTCATATTTCCCAGGCCTCTCTAAGGTTTTCATAGCTACAACATCTGAGCTGCTATGCAAATATTAAAAATTGCACAATGCCCATGTAAGATGACAAATGCTCTCATTCACAGTGGAGAACTGAGGCAAGAGAGGCTGCAGGTGAAAACATTCCCTGAGTGCCCATCTGAAGTTTTTCTGGGTACTTCACAGGTAACACCACATGCTCTAAGCCTCCACTAACACTTTAAGTGTTCTGGGGTATCCATCACAATACTTTCTCCAAACAAATATTTGCAGCAACATTAGGAATGGCCACTCAGAAAACACCTGTCCTTCAAAACCTGACCAAAATCGTGTTGAGTTTTTAGGTGAGAAGGGAATATAGAGAAGAGGATGTATTTCTTCATTCAGCTCTGCTTGTTCTGGGGTACACCCCACTCATTTCAGTGAGGCAGATGCACTGCTCACTGGCACAGCAGCTTTCTGTGGTACTCAGTCATTACTTATGGCTAAGAATAGTCCTCCTCTGTGTGCAGATCAAGTGAGGGAAGCTCTGGAGAGAATTGCATTAAACTGTGTAATTAAAGGCTATATCTTACCCTATATGAATAAAGTAGATGGATCTCAGTTACGTAAGAAGCCTTATGTCTCAGAGCTGCTATTTTTGACTTTGCAACCCAAAGAACATTCTTTTAAGATAGTAAAATAGGCAGCGTGTATATCTTTTTTTT
>WEKY01063733.1:20375-56495 GCA_013390045.1 Picathartes gymnocephalus
GGTTTTTTTTTTTTTTTTAGTAAGTCCTCTTGAGAGGTCACATTCTCTGTGCCTGAAGTGAACCAGAAGGACTTTTAGCTTGTGGTTTATATCGTGTTTGCAGTGCTTTCAAAAATATAAGACTTAATGGGTTAGTGGGTTCTGTGCTAAATGTCTTTTTAGTACAAAATTTTCATTGCACTTAGATCCATGAGAGTTTTGCCATTCCTGTAGTTTGTTTGTGGAATTAGTGGTGTGGTTGCACCCATTCTGATGCATGAGAGTTCTCTAGGGTCAAAGAATGAAAAGAAGAATATGGCAACATTTTTGCCCCTCATGACCTCACATGCTTGAAAATTGTCTTAAGTGTTTTTTGTATTTGCATTACTCCTTCTGGTGTGTGCCTGTGAAAGAAAGAACAAACAGAAGTCACCTAGCTTGCTGAGGGAATGTAGACATATTTTTTGTTTAATATCTTCCTTGGATTTAGAGATAAGATCAAATGGGGTTTTTTTAGTTTATTTCTGCAAGGACCTTGTTGATTTGGCTCTTTCATGAAGAACCATTATTTTCCTGCACTTCCCTTTTTGACAGGACAGAATATTTTTATTTGAATTTATGTTCCACTTATAGAAAAAAGGGTGTATTCAGAAGTATAATTACATATGAAAGAATTACAAATTATATATAATAAAGATACACTGAAAGGAGAATTCTTACACAATATATGTGAAATTGAAACAGGAAGTTTAATTGTGGAGCGTTTCTTAATGAATGTGATATGTCTGTGCTGTGAAAAGATAGAAACTGATATAACCAGTTGTATAAAAAAAAAAAAAAGGAAGAGAGATCTACTTCTTTTTATGGAGATAGACCAGACTTCTGAGTGACAAAGTGAAGGAGGTATTTTAAGCTCATTGATTAAAGGCCAGTATAGAAGCCAAGGAAAATGAAGGAAATCTACCGCTCAGGTGTACTCTTGAAAGCAACAAAATAGGATTCTTGCTTTTGTAAGAGATGAGATTGCTGTAAATGCCGTACAAGAGCTCTCCTAGGGGTAAGACCTTCACACTGGCCATTTCAAAGAGTAGCCATTCCTGAGGAAATCGTCCAAGAAACTAACCATATGGCCAGTCTGGGCCATGGGAAAAAATAGTAGTAAAGCAGCAGGATGCAGTTGGACTATATATTGTTTGACTCAGAACAGGTGCTTTCACATTATACTTAGGACCTGTCCAAGAACTAATAATTGAACAGCAATGCTAAGGTCAGAATTTGATAGCACCACTATCTTGTCTTATCTTGGAAAGGCAAGCCCATGGGGTAGTATTTTCCTAGAGGATATCCTGGAGCTTAATCTCTGAATAGGCAAAGATTGTTCTGCTTTGTGTTTATTTGGCTCTCTATCAACTAAAAAAGCTCCTCCCCCCAATTTGCATTTCTATTTTCACTCCTCTATTACCTCTACAATTCTGTTTTATTTTCTCATTCCTCTTGTTTGTGCTCCTTTTGCTTAGCCTCGGAGTCTCTTTGGCTTTAGGTATTAAATAAATCAACCAAAAAGGGACAAGTCCAGTAACATTCCATGTTTTCGTGCCCTACTTTTCCAACCAGGCTGGTTCAGACTTCTGAATTTGTTGATCAGAGCAACCGAGCAGAACCTTATATCAGGATACAAGTCTATCAGAATAGAATGCATTTGCCCTCATTTCTGTCTAAACTACTGCCACATAGTGGTTTTGACTCTGCACCGTGTGAAGTTTGCAAACATGAGTATTTAATCGGAATTGAACAACTACATTTGGTAAACCAGTAATGTGTACACATACTACAAGACCAGCATCTCTAAGCATTCCAGCTTGTGTTAATCTAATGATACAACTTGGATTTTATCTGCCACAAATCTCATGCTCTAGGAAGATACCAGTTGAATTGGTCCAGGTTCCTTTTAGAATATTACTAAGAGCCTTCAGGTCAGTGTAAACATCTGTTGGAATTTCATGCTAACTTTGCTACTTGACTATGACTATGTGCTTCCTATTGATTCTGCTCACAATTGTCTGCCAAAAAATGCTATTTAATCTTCAGTTCAGCACTTCTGCAATCTGCTGTTGGTATCTCTGTCAGCTGCACTTATTTCACTGCAGTGCTCCTCTTTCACCTCACATGCCATTTCAATTTAAGAAGATACACCTGTTACTATCCATTTTTTTTTTTTAATGAACATAATACTCATCTTGTGTTGATCACATTTTCCAGAAATGACAGGATGTCTGAGATTCTCATGAACTTTCCTTTTAGCACTCCCCAGTTTCACAGCACCTGATTTGCATTGCTGATTCTTTCTTGATGTTGAACCACATTCCACTAAAATTTCCTCCCTCACATATTTGATTCTTATACTAAGAAGAATTACTCATATTCCTTATTGAATGATATTAAACACAGTAATAAAGATAAGGAAATGTATGTAGCAGTCATAATTGGTTTTAGATGGCCTGTGTTACTGCAGATGGCCTCTACAGGTTTGAAGGATTACAGGAAATATTTTACTCCTTTACAATCTCCTTGAGTGCCCTACCTTCCCCCTTACTGCTATGTCTTCCCATTACTTTTCCTTAAAATCTGTTCCATTTCTCCATTTCCTGTGTGGTGATCTTTTCCAATTTTCGGTGATATTGGCCTCTTCATTTCAGCGTTTCCAGTTTTACCCCCAGCCCACGTTTTCGACAAAGACCTGGCTAAGGGGTTAACTGTTTTCAAGGGGCTCACTGTTCTTTATTCAGTGTATTTATTCTTTTGCATATTTTTCTCCTTTGAACCACTCTCTCTAGCATTTGGTCACTTCCTGTAATGACTTTTTTCTCACCCATAGTGAAACCTTTGAAGTTGTGTGTGGAAAAGAAAACTCTTTCTACCTTAAGGTGTAATTTCATTCAACTTCTTTTTACTGCTGTCTCCAAAGGTGGGATTTAGAGAGCTTTAACACAGTGGTGTGTTGTAATGCTGCCTATTGCAATACATAATACACTTTATCAAATATATACGATACAGTTTCTTGTAAATGTACTTAGAAAGTGACACAAATAGAACAGCAGAGCACCAGGACCTCCCGCTCAAAGTTGCTAATGTCGTTCATAAAAGAAATCCATATGCAGTACTACAGAGCTCTCATGCCTTGAAAACCATGCTGAAAACAAAACTGAGCACTTGTTACACTGGAAAAGTTTAAATCAAATTGCCTACAGAAGCTCCTTTGGGTGCCCACATTTGGGTTTGGTACAGCTGGAGCAGCTCTTGTGTGTTTTTCAATGCAGGCTCTGTAATGCAGCTGTTCTTATTTCTTCCCCCCTGGCTTCCAATGTGCAGGCAGGGAGGCCTCACCAGCCTTGCAGAGGATAGAAAATGCTCCAAGAAAGGCAGCTGCCCAAGACTTCCGTGAAATGCATTTGTCTGGGAAGATCAGCAGATAAAAGGAATGCAATTTCATTCCTGCTGATTCTGAAGGCCGTTCATGTCGGACCTGTGGTCAGAAAGCTAACGTGGCTTTTGTCTTACCTCTCTAGCACTGCAGTCATGGAGAGGTCCAAGTAAGCTATTAATAAAAAATAAAATACAATAAATAAATAGATAAGAAGTTAGGGCTTGGTCTGGGGTGATTTTTTTCCCCCTCTTTAGAATCAAAATAGTTGAGGAAGTCACACAAAATTAGTCCAAAAACCAAAGGGTCAAAAGTAAGGAATTAATCAATTTTCCTGACTAGCAACACATTATGCATCACCAAGAACAAAATAGAAGCAATGAGGAAAGGTCTAATGATGCAGCTTATAAATTGCAGATGGCCTGTTTGTGAGACATACAAATCGATTATAGTCTATAAAGATTATAATGGCCTCACTGAAGGTTTGGAAACACTGTCTGTCATTAGAATTCATGAGGGGATATATTAGCCTTTCCCTCAGTAAGGATTTTATGTTCAGCATTTGACAATGTGTAGGCCAGGTAGCCTAGCTCAGCCTGTAAGTAATTCCAACATGAGCTGGAGCTCAGGGAAGCTGAGGAGAAGTTCTGACAGAACTTCCTTTGCCTGGAACAGCACTTCACCTAACATTTCCCATGGAAGCAGAGTATTTTCTTTTGTTTTCACTTTTATCATTTCCAAAGAAAGAATGAAGAGAATGATCTGTCCCCTAGCACCGAAAACATCATAAAAACATGGGCTAAACTCTGTTTCTAACCTGAGGTAATTACAGAGGGAGATAATCAATGTCTTCCAGCATCAGCTACAGAAGAGAGGAAGCCTGGCAGTGCATTGCATGCCTGAGCTCGGGAGAGAGGGAACACGTTTATCCTTTTAACATTTGATCTCCTTTATTTTAACCTTTAATTACATCAGTGACTCTCTGTATGAGAGGGGAATTGGAGTCTATTCAGAGCTGTGAATTCTAAAACCTGTTTCTCTATAGGGATAAATAATTTATACATTCTTGCAATCCAGCAATTTAATGAGCCCTTATGTATGAAAACAAATTTGTATCTCTTCTTAGCTACTGTGGAGCGATTCAGTAAAAAATATCTGGGATGAAAACAGGTGGATGTTGTGTGCAGCTTCTGGGATCTCACCTGAATTTCAAAAAATGGTGATGCTGTAACAATTGTCTTCAGGGTAGTTAAATTACTGCTATGAAGATCTGGAGCCACCAACCATGTAGTTAGTCTGTGCTTATCTAATGCTGGATCCTATATAATACAGGCCAAACAATTCTATGTAGTAATTTCTTAAGGAAAGGAAATTCAAAGGAAATTAATTAACATATAAG
This sequence comes from Picathartes gymnocephalus, assembly GCA_013390045.1. Lineage (NCBI taxonomy): Eukaryota > Metazoa > Chordata > Aves > Passeriformes > Picathartidae > Picathartes > Picathartes gymnocephalus. The sequence continues at coordinate 25,175 of WEKY01063733.1, forward strand.
TCCAAGAGTTTAAAAGTGAAACGGGAATCAGCCTACAGGAGTCTGGAGACACAAAAACCAGTATTTACCATTCACATCTTTTACACCATCTCTAGATGGTCCCTACTACTGTACTATACTAATAAAAAATCCACTTCAAAAAGCATTAAGTTTTCTTTAATTTTGAAGCACAAACTTATTGCAGTATGCCTGCTGATTAAAATATGCTTACACATAGCTAAGCCAATTTTTTTTTAATGAAGTGATTCATCATTAGAATATTATTAAGAATTTTAATGAAATACTCCCACAGAAACGTGTCAATTGCAAGAAATATTTCATCAGAGATAATCCTCATCTTAGTTTAGAAATGGAGAGCTGTATCCCTGCAGCATTAATAGTTTAGTGGCTAGGGCATTTATCTCTGGTGCCTGTTTTTTTGAATAAATTAAATATATGTGTGTATATATATATATATGTAATTCTCTTTAGAATAAATTTTACCTAAGTGGGCAAGTGCATCTCCTATCAACACATAAAAACATGAATATGTACAAAGATGAAAGGGATCTATTTTTCTTCTGGGTGAAAGCAAGTTGTAAAAGCCTCTACATTTTTTGCTTGAAGTCAAGTTGAAGCTTTAGCTCCAGTTACAGACTATTGGAAACAAAATCCTTTAAAACTTAGTGTATTATTGGACATGTTCTTCTGACAAAGTCATATTCAAGGCATTTGGACTTCATTTTGATATTTGTGAGGATGGCTTTTTCCAGAGCTAGACCTATCAAGGTGCCTGAGGTGACCTGTTTCTCCCAAAGATTATGATTTTTCAATGAGCAGACAGCACCGGATCATGTGTATACAGGCTGCAAAACTTGTTTGTTTTGGAAATAATTTATATATGACTTAGCCTTATGCAATATGTTTAAGCCAGTGTCTTTATTAATTAATGTCAAGATGTCAACTTGTGTTGATGGGAAAACTCCACAAGGAATATAGCGTAAGTCCTGTTAGCTATCAAATAATGATTGCACTTTACCATTTATGATTTGCACTGAAAGGCAGATTTTGAACAAGTCTTAAATAAATGTGTGTCACATTTTCAAATAAAATTACTAAAGTTTCAAAATCAGTTGGCCCTAAATAGATCTTTTTGCCATTTTTTTTTTTTTTTAATTATATGACATCTATTAGCCAAATCCTGGCCACACCGTTTTTATTCAAAATGTATAAAAGCTTCAGGCAAGTAAAAAGTTAACCTTCTCATGTATCTGTCAGAAAGCAGAAAAGGAACTTCCTTCCCTTCTTCAGGATATCTGTACTGATATTAAGCTATGAAATAGCTGCCTTGTTTCAGTTGAGTTACCTGAATGAGGGATATAGTGCCCAAATGGCTTGGTCCTTCACAGTCGCTCTGGGAGCCAGCAGGTATTAAAGAAACAAGAACCTTATTGACCATTTAACACAGAAATCTGGAGTTCTAAGTTATATTACCTAAAGATGACACAGCCATTAGTATATCATTGCATTCATTAGTTTTTCTGACCCCTTTGGGACTGCTGCTTACTCACCTGCAAAGGAGAATTGGTTATTCCCTGCTTTTAGAAGTACTACATAGGCAGGTTTTCATTTTTATTGTAGTATAGTTAAAGGAAAGCTCAGATGTCTACAGCATCTGAACGAGTTAGTGGTTAATCTTGTTATGTTAGAAAGAATTTGGTATATTTATGGCATTTTTAAAGATTTTTTTTACATCCATATTGGCTTAGGCTCTAACAGTTGGTGTTCCATAACGTTTTCCAACTGAAGTACTTGAGACAGAAATCTCCCCAAAAAGGACATGTTATATACTTGGTTATTTTTCCTTTAAATTAACACAGAATTCTTTCTGTCGTAGAACATTTATTGAGCTAAATCTTGTTTAGACAAATACCTGAAAAATGCCAAAGTAATAGAAGGAAGATTGTAGTGAATAATCACTGCTATTGTTATGCTACAGAAATATTAATGCATTGCCTCAATATCAGCGTGCCTTGAATGAAGATGGCACTTAAGAAAATAACAATGGTTTAGGGCTCTACTGAAAGCATCAACAACATACCAATAAGCATGTGAAATCTCCATATTCTAATGATAATGGTTATCTTTAGTTCTCTGTCTAGACCTCCTAAATGGTGCTAAGTGAATTAATGAATGCAAGGATGAGAAATGATTCAAGCTCTCCGTCCTCAATATTAATTTTTCTAGATGCCAGCAGAAGTTGTAGAACCAATAAAGGAAGAAGTGCCAAGGCATATTCTCACACCTTTATACTTTGACAGCCCAGAATTTTTAGGAGAAGGGCAAGTGACTACAGTGCCTTAACTGTAGAGAGGAAGGCAGACAAAATGGCATTTATTTGTAAAGCGGCTGCTAGTTTCAATGCCTCCTTTTTATTACTGATTATATCCTTTGAAAACTGAACAAAATAATGAATTATTTGTGGAGAGATTAGGGATGTCATTCTCATGGAGAACTATTTTATGAGAAAATAAATTCAATGCCAGACATCTGTAAGGAAAAAAAAAATGTTCACTTAATAAAGTTATTTTTTTCAGTAGTGTTAAATGGCACCCAAGGAAAGAGAATAGCTCCACTATTCACATGAAAATTCCATATCCTTCATTTTGAGCACAAGCGTATTTGTGTTTATTTCATTGTAGTTTCATATTGTATGTGGAAAAAGAGGCATAAGGATGTAAATGTGGCTGAGAACAAAAGTGGGAGAAGAACAGAATGAGTTTAAGAACACAGCAGAAATATTCAAAAAAGTAATACCAGGAAAGAAGAAAAAAAAAAGAGTTCCATATGCCCAGAGAACAAGAGTGTGAAAAGAGAATTGTAAGATGATGAAAGAAAAGGTATGGACTTGTTTGCTAAAGAAACTACAAAAAGAATGTAATAGAAGTGTGCTAAAATAAAACCATGTAAAATAGGGGAAAGTAATACATAACATTACAAATACGAGATTCTCTCCTGGATAAATAGAACTTGCTCGATGAAGTTCAGTATCAGCTGTACCTTATTACTGACAGCCTGGTCTACAGTAGCAATTTCCCTGTGGTAACTAAAACAAAAGAATATTGACCTGAAGTAGTTATAGCTGAGATTTTTGCATCTCTGCACTATCTAGGATGGGCCTGGCTTAGTGCTGTATGTCTCCCCACAAGATGCATTAATATTGTCCTTAAATTAAGGTAGTCCCACAAGCCCGCGCTTCCACGAGCACAGACTTCCCTAGGAAGCAGCATGCTTAGCAACACCGGTATCCATGGCAGTATCTACCACGTACGAGTCTAAATGTGGAAGCTCTTTCCTCTTTCACAGTTTTTTATGTCACTACGATCACGCTGCCTGCCATCAGCCCCAGCCCTCATTCACAGGCTGGAGCATGTACAGACGCACAGGAGACACGGGCTGACGGCTGCGCTTCCTCTCTGCAAAGGCCCTGCTGCCCGGGCTGCTGCTTCAGGATTCTCAGGACATCTGTGGCAATGGCTTGGTGGCAGGAACAGCGCTCACTGCCCCGAACTGAAGATCCCAGGCACCAAATGGCAAGACCACATTATAGCCTGAACATGGATTAACCTGGGTGCCGTGCTGTCAAAGGTGAAGCCCTTTGCCATAAAACAAAACAAAACTAACAAACAAAACCCAAAAAACAAACCCCAAAACCTTTTCAAACCGTGTGCCAGAAAACTGTACACCGTCTTTACCACGACCAGCAGCAGTGTTTTGGGGGTGTAACTGCACCCCGTCTGCCTGCAGGGTGTGGATGCAATCTCCAGGTGCGTGTTGACCAGTTCTGCACCAGATGATGGCTGTCTGAAATTGCTGTACATTGCAGAGCCCTTCTGGGAGCATGGGGGAGCCTTTTCATCCCCACAGCAGCCATGGGGGCTGGCTGCTGCGGGCGCTCCGCATCCCGGAGTTCTCCGGCCCCTTCAGCCTGTCCGTGAGGCTCTCAGCGTGTGGTGCTCCCCGGTGCGGGCTGTTCCGGTAGTACCTAAGAAGACAAAGGGATTTATCTGCTTTATACAAAGCAAAAACATATTTTACTTTTAAAACGGGAATGTTCTCGAGTCTTTGTGCTTCAGTCCTTTTTCTCTTCCATTGGGGAGGGCTCTGGCTCCTTTCCCCTTGGTTACAGCTTTTGATTCCTGTCTGTCCCTCAGCAGCTGTGCCCTCCTTCATCCACCAAAACCTGTTTTCAGCTTTGCCATCCCGTCCGACTCTCTGCAGCTGTTTGCCCGCGTTCCCAGGGCTCTGTTTTGGCTCCCTGTGCCGCTCCCCGGCCGCAGCAGCTGCCTGGCTCTGCCCCGCGGAGCCTCCGCCTGCTGCGGAACCGTGCGTCCCTTTCCTTCCCTGGCTCGGAGCCGCGATGCTTTCTCCTTTGCCGCTGCCCCTCCGCCTTCCCCGGCCTCGCTCCATCCTCAGCAGCTGTTGTTGCCTTCACCCCGCTGCGAGTTTGGCTCCAGACCCTCTCCCCGCCCCGGCCAGCCCCTGCTGGGTGCTCATCCCTCTTCCCAGACCCCAGCATCTTTCCCAGCCAGCTTCCAGCAGCTGTTCCCGGGCACCTGCCCCCGGGCTGCTCTGAGCCCCTTTCCCCCTCTCCGGGGCCACAGCAGCTGTTGTTGTTCCCTTTCTCCACCTTCCTGTCCCCACCTTTCCTTCTGGCGCTGCCAGCCGGAGTGCCGGAGCTGGGCCATGGTGCCGAGTGAATTCCTCACATCACGGTGGCCTCACATCACAGCGGTGCCAGCATGGCGAGCAGGGGGACAACGTGGGCCATGGCAGAAGTGCTGCTAAAGGGGAGACCTGTGGGACCCACTGGAAAATGCCTAATGTGCCGTGGACAGCCTGGCCCTCGGGATTAGTAAAAACAGAGGCACAGCGCCTGCGTGGTGAAAAGAGCGGCCAGGACAGCTGTGGGATAAGTCAGGGCTCCCTGCAATTGCTCCTCAGCAGGCAGGACCTTCTCACGGTGTATAAATGGATGCCTGGGAAGCACAAATTGGTGTCCCAGTTTTTGGCCGGAAGGAGGCTTGCAGCAGCTGTCTGTGGTGTGTGGAGAGCGGAGTGGCTGTTTGTGCCCAGGTGTGGATGCTGCAGTGGGCTTTAACATTCTGTCTCACACTAAGGAAACTACTCATTACGGGCCAAGGGACTGGACTGTGAGTGAGTTGCCATGCAGAAGGGGCTTCCAGCAGCTCCCATGAAGGAGATGACATTTAAAGATAGCATCAGTCTCCTTTTCTGACTCACTTGTTTACCTAGAGAGTTGTGTCGTGTTCTTGTACCACCCTAAGTGGTGAAAAAGGCTGGTGTGATCAGGAGTACAGAACTGTACCTCCGTGTTCAGGGATGTCCTGACAGAAGCTCTGATGATGGTACCAGCCTTGCACAGCTTCTGTCCTTCTCCCTCTGCTGCCCCAGCCACACCCTGGGATGAAGGAACCAGGAGTTCACCCTGGCTGGCAGTTCACTCAGGTCCCCGCTTCCAAAAGTGACATCAAAATATCAAAATGCAAAAAAATAAGGAGTCTGGACTGGTCTCAAATTTTCAGAAACTCCACCTTTTTTTTTTTTTTTTTCTCGTGTCTAGTAGCAGCAAATCACCTGGATGTCTCTTGGTACTGCCTCAGTGTAGTTCATCTGCTACTAAAACCCAAAACTCTCCCCTCTACAGCCTCATGAGTGTAGGTTATTTATTTTGGAGCCACAGGTCAAACTGTCATGGAAATGTTGCTGGGAAGAGAGATACCTATTTTTAATATAAAGGAAAAAAAAAAAAACAAAAAGAAAAGAAAGATAAAAGAGGAAAAGAAATTAATATGAATACGAGTGAAGGAACATGACTGGTGACTGGATGCAGGCCAGAACCGGGTGTAGATTGCAAAGGGGAGGAAGGTGAGGAGGAGGATGAGGAACCCTGAAGATCAGGAATAGCCCAGGTGCTTGTTTTAGGACAGTTTGGAAGTCCAAGCTGTAGTGGTAGCGTTTCCATCACTGTCTTTTTGAACAACATTAACTGAGGGGGGTTTCCCATGTTGCTGAGCAATGTTGCTGAAGTTCGTTCAACTTCCTGCTTTCCAGTAAAATGGAAGATGAACTAATGAGAGGCTTCTGCTCCAACTTCATCCAGAAAGGAAACAGTTTCTCACATCTTGATGCATTCAAGAGCTAAACAAGCATATAATGAACGGTGACGTGTGGGGCACTCCCCGAAAATGCTCAAGCTAGTTCTGATTTAAAATGCTAATTTAGGTGTTAGTGTTGCCTGATTTAAATCAGTGAAAGATCTGATCCTCTCTCTAAAAGGAATGAAAAGTTAAAATGCATGAAAGAGCATTCAGCTGTTTATCTATACTTAGCTGTACGGGGGGGGGGAGGGTATTATGATTTGTGTTCGTTTTTTTTTCTGTGTGCATCTGCCTTTAATTAATTACTTTGTGGCTTCACTATCTGCTACTAGATGTCCCCTGTAGGTGAGCAATAAAGCCCTGCACTTATATGCAGACCCATGTTTGTCATTCTGAAAAGCAAAATCCTTCAGAGAATGCCATCTGATTCTGCTGCAATGCAGTGACTGGCTGGGGTTAAAAGCCTTGCACACAATTCCTGCTAGCTGGTCATTAATCCCCAGGAAAAGCCCCAAGGCTTAATTAGTAACCTCTTCTATCTAACCAGTGTTGAGCTGAAATAGTAATGTGCCAAGTCGCCATCATTCTCTCTAAATGAGGATCTGGAAATACTGCTTGAAACAGTAAAATTTATTTATTTAATTTTTATTATTTTGAAAAAATACTAAGACCAGCACCAACAGTGCTCTATGGCCAACTATGAAAATCCACAGACCTGCCACAGATCACTGCAGCATAAGTGACTAAACAAAGTAATCCCCAAAGTTGAAAATGTGAAGATGAGCAAAGTCTGTCAGGCTTCTTATATGACTTATGTTGTAGAGGAACCTAAAATATCAGCCAGAAACTACCTCTTGATTCAGAAAATATGGAGCTGAAAGTAAGAAAATAAAGACTTTAATAAAACTGTGAACCTCAGGGCAGCCAAATATAACTAAGCTTGAAGAAATTGATGTAGTTTCCTTAGTATCTGTGGCTTGAGTATTTGTATGTTTGATATTGGATTAATTGATAGCTCAGTATCAATGGTAAGTTGATTTAAGTTTCCCTGTGGTATTTAGTATGTGTGTCTAGAAAAGGTTTCTGTCCTGAGGAAAATATTCTGTAAAATTACAATTCAGAGGTAGAAACATTGAAATATTTGATTTTGATAGTAGCAAATTGATTTCTATCAATAACTTTCAAAAATAATATTCTCAAAAATCTAAAATATCATGCAAAGCAATATAAACTAAAGGAAAACTAAATTCAACTGAAGACTGTTTTAAAACTATTTTGATTTTCTTGGAAATTTTCATTTGAATGGACCTGTACTTTCTGAGAAAAAAAAAAAAAAATTCTTCTCAACTTTCTTTTCCCCCAAAATAATTAGCATTCAGCTAGTCAGATTCTTGTCTTCAGTGTGACTGTGAAACGATTTTCGAAAACTGACAGAGCTAAAGTTGCTAGATTGAATAATCAGCCATAAATAACAGTGCAACTGTACACAGGAAATTCAGTGACTGTTTTCTTCTCACCGACACAACTATAATTGGCAAAACAAAATTAATGCAAAAGAGATGGGCATCTGTTTTGCTTTAAGACAGTCTCTTTCCTGGTGTAGTTTTCCAGGATTTTTCTGGCGCATAAGACTATAGGATCAGGCCCAAAGGATTGGTGTGTAGTGTAGTTTTGTGTTTGTGCAGTGGTGAATATATCGTTGGAGACTGTTCTTGAAGCAGGGCTTCATCTTTTCTATTCCTTCTTTTCCTGCCTTCTTTCTTTTCCTGCTTTTTGCCTTTGTTACATGGTTAAAATGATAGAGGAGTTTAAACAATAAAACAAAGGTCCTCAACTGTCTCTCTTTCTGAGAAGAGCTTGAAAAATTCAGGTGAATCAGCAGGAGATATTGAAATAGTTCCTCATTTTATTCAACTGAAATATCATATGGCATACTTACTGTGCTGTCAGTGAATTTTCATAAATGTTCATGTCCAAAATAGAGAGGTCAGAAGCTCTACCACCCTCGTCAGAAACTTCTTTCTAGTTATTTCATTTTCTTCGTGTTTAATCCTCTAGACAGAAGCATCTGAATATTTAGCATTCAATAATAATTCAAACATAATTCTCCTTTCATGCTTTGCAGAAGTTTCTTGGAGCTTAATACAGGTTTTCCCTATTCCTGCAGTCATTTCCAATATTCCATAGTATCCTTTTTAAATTATTATTTTGAGTTTGTCTTGTTCCCCATGGCCTTACAAAGTTAAGATTTTTAACATTCTTTAGGTTCAGAAAGGCACTTTTCTAACTAGTCTTTCCAAGTGTGCTAAAGCCCTGATCGCTGTGGAAACTTCAGCTGCCGTTTTATAGTACCTAAAAGTGGACTCTAGAATTTCTACAGTTGCTTTCCCTATTCTCATCACCTGGAAAAACACATTTGATGAGCAACAGTGATAGAGACAAGTCCTAGGTCAGCAGACAAATATGATATTAGAGAGAAAATATGATCTGTCTTTAAGATTAAAATGTTGAGTTTAAATGTTGTTCCCATCATTTTAAATGACCCAAAAGACTAATGGAAAACCAGTGAGAAACGAACAGTCCTTTCAAAGAGAAAACCAGAAAGAGTGAAGAGGAAGGCTCTTGATGCTGGTTCATTCTGATGAAATATCTTGAAATTCTGTCACATTTTTTCTTTATTGCTCTGATTGCTCTTAGTCATTTCAGATGAGCCTAAACATCTGTTATATAATAATTTAGGCAGAAGAAATATAATGCAGGTATGCATACAAAACCAAAATTTGGGATTTCGCCTTAAACCCATGTTATGGAAATTCATGTTGGCATGGGAGTGTTTTACGTCTATCTACAAGCAAATTCAGAAGCTTTAGAATAATTTTAGGAATTTCCTGACACATTATTAAAGCAAAATGACAAAAAATGTGGAAAATCAGAAATAAAGAATGCCTTTCCAGATATTTTTCCAATAAACAAGTTGTGTTTCTTCACGTATTGTAGCTGATTCATATCTTATAACTTTTTTCCAAAGTTTTTATGTATGATCCTTTATTATGAGCAAAACATAGGCGATAATCAGGTTTTTGAGCTATTAGAAGAAATGTAATAGAGAAAAGGAGTCTTGAACAGTCATAAAAGTTTCAGAAAGGAATTCTGCAGTCATATTCTTTTTCCTTAGAAAAGTGTATTTAGTTAAAAATAGTCTTAATACAGCTGCTTATTTCACCTTGGAGACAGAAAATTGCAATGGTTGCTTCATAGCTAACCCACTTCTTTGAATCAATGTATTTAAAGAGGTGAAAACCACCAGCGGATGAGGGAAGTGGGGTTGAGAAAAAGGTGGCTGTGGATGAGAGCCTTATCAATAAGTTACTTGTGGAAGGGAGAGAGTAATTGATGATTTGCACCTATCTGCTTAGCTTGTTTCCTTTTTGCCTTCTGGGTTTCTACCTCCTCTATTTTACTGAATGTTATTTGTGGATAAAATTTAAATTACGAGGTGTTAATGGTTGTTTCAGAGAAGACTTGGCTGTGTGGAGGAAAGCAAAGAATCTCTTGCAGGGATAATAAAAACGTAAACTGTTCTAATTTGAGAAAACAACAATTGGCAAGCAGGCTGGTGTTTGGTAGCACTGTTTTCAGAAAGACCCTTTCAGAAATGTTTCACTGCAAAGGTTATGAAAAAAAGGTGAACCACATAGTCCATGCCTGCACCCTCTTTTGTATCTCTGGAAAGAAATTCTGTCAGGTCTCAGAGAGTTTCACAGGTCTGCCCATGAGGACCATAGAGTACAAAGAAAGCAGTGAAGTGTGTCCTTGTATTCTCCTAAGTGTAGACATCTTACCAAGAGCACTGGTAGGTACCTGCTTTTGCTAAATTATCAAAATTTGTGATGATAACTGAAGTTACAAATTGTCATCAGAAGAGCAAACATACAAGGAGCCAGGTGTGAACAGAGCTGTTTAGAGAAGCTTGAGCACTTAATGGCATTCAATATTCTTTGTTGTACCATTTTCTTGCTGTCCATTTTCCTCTCTTACCCAGAATGTAGAAGAAGCCTGGAATTCACTACACAAACCATCATAATGTGCTTAATTTGATTCATTCCTGTTTACATTTATATTACATCCAGAATCATCCTTGTTATTTTCAAACATTAATATTCTTCAAAGAAATCTGTCCCATCACAGTGAATGACTGGCTGGGGTTAATGGTCTTTGGCAGAGCTCCTCCTAGCTGGTCATTAGTCTGCTGGAAATGCCCAGTGCCTTAATTGTTATTGCTTAATTAGCAACCTCTTCTATTGAAGCAAGTGCCATATGACCTGAAATAGCAATGTACACAGCAACAGTCATTTTCTCTGGACGTTTGAGCTATGCTATAGGCAGATCTTGTCCAAATGAAACAAAGCATGGGAAGTTCATGTCTTTTCAAATAACATGGATTATGCCACTAAAATAGCATTCTGCTGATAAGATGATTGGCAAATGTGTTTTCTTATATTTCTGGGATGGCACTAGTTTAAATCAGTGACTAACCAGAAGCCGAAAATTTAAAATGAGAAAGTCTGTTTTTGCCTTATTCCTCACACAATTTAGTGTTCCACATTTCTAATCAATGCTGCCATTATATTTTCAGTCTATCGTGGTTAGCCACGGTTTTAATCACTGCAGAGTCTGTGCAAATGCACAAAAACAAACCCAGAGCACATTCCTACACCATTAACGGGCATTTTTGCTTAATTCCTGGGTCATGAGAATCTGTTCTCTGCAATCTTGGCCACTCACTTCTCCTCTCAGTTGTCCTTTGTTTTCTTTTCCCATCCTTTGCCTACTTTCAAACTGCATATTTTGGTTGTGATCCCTTGTAGCAGTAATTAACTCTTCTGCGTGCGTGTACGGTACTTACCCCGCATTGGGGTGTTACACACTCCTAGAATATTGTGTAGAGATACAACACAGCACAGTGACAAAGGAACTTTTAAAACTCGAAAGAAGACTTGCATCCTTGCAATGGACTTTATAAAAAAATATAGTATATATTTGTTGAATGGAGGATACAAATATAAATGGTTTGTTAATGTCTCAGTTTTCATTTTCTAAAATTTCATATTCCTTGCAGGTAAAATTTCAACTCATCTGATCCATTTCTATGTGAAAGAGTAGGGGATATTATACATGCATAACCTTGACTTTTTTGGTTTTTGTCTAAAACTATTCATAGTAAGTGTTCATCATCAATATAACTCAGACTCTATTGAAGTCATGGAAATAGGTCCAGTGACATACAAGGTCTCAGATTCATAGAAATAATTTTGCAAATATAATAGTTATAGACACTCTTTTCAAAAAGAAAATTAGATTACTTGGGTTACAAGCTGGAGAAACTCCATAAATGTGGATGGTTCAGCATATGTAGAGTTTCAGTCCTGTTTCTATTATAATTTTTCACACATTTTTTTGACTCATCAAATGGAGCCCAGCTGTTCTACTTTGCTCTGTAATGCCACTGCAAGTCCACCTGTCCTAATCTACAGACACCAGTGCCAATGCCCATCTGCTTGAAGTAGCTGAAAAAAATGGGGGCAAAACAAATAGAAATCTTAACAAGCTCATTTTAGCTGCACTACTGGATTTTGTGAGGTTCTGCAAATTTTAAATACATATAGATATTATATATTTGTCCAGCTTTAGTCCAGCCTGGTAGAAAAACTGTCTCCTAAAGTGGAAGCAAGTGTTGCCCTAAGCATGTACTGAGACATTTAGTAGGTGTGCATAACTTATTTTAGTTCAAACTGTGGACAAGATTTTCAGCTAAGTTGAACTCGGGGACATCTATTGCTAATTGGCCTTCAAAATCTGTTTTGCTTTGACTTATCTACTTATTTACAGGTTAAAAAAAGTTCAGTTTCCTTTAACTAAAGAGCTATCAAAAATACTGAACATAAATGTTACTAAAAGCTGTCTGAGCCTACTCTTCATCTACATAAAACTTGTACTAACTTAAAGAAAAGCTAGCAAAATCGAATTAATCTCAGAGCTGATGAGAAACAAACGTTAGAGAAACTTATAAAAGAATAAAACCCTGTAGCATTTATAGGAGAATACGGGACAAAAATTCTTTCATAATTCACCATACTCTATGAGTGCCATGGGAGTAATTGTTTCCTTTAAGTACTTGGCAAACAGTGCTAGTATCCATTCAAAAGAGTAATTTTCCACTCAGAGAATTTCGTCTTGTAAGCACTCATGGAAAGAACAGCCAGCAATACAATACCTTCTCTGCAATTTTCCCTGTCTACATTCATGTAGCCAAGACAGGAGCTTGAAATGCAGAAGAAATGGACAGCTGGTATGAAAACCACGATTAGATGCAGAAAGAGCAGAGGTTTATGGTTATTATGTGCTTGTACTTGTTAGTTTTCTGGTTTGTGTCTCTAAGCAAAACTCTTTTGCAGTTTGAGGCAAAGTTCTACAATCTTAAATAAATTTGCAACCTTAAATGGGATTCACATGATAGACAAAATCACCTCTTCTCCAATCTCTGTGTGAAGTGCTGTGCTATCTTTTCTATATCTGAATAAATTGTGCTATAGGGACCGGACAAGCCATGTTGATTAAATAGGTCCCCTGGCTCAGTGACACAACCTGCAGGATTTCAAGTCTTATAAAGAAAATAAATACATTACCCATAAGATAGTAAAGTGATGTATATGTGCATAAATATGCACCTAATTAGTAAGTAATATGGGCCTATTTAGTAAGGGAATATAGATGCAGCTGAGCAAATAGATAATGGTTTACTCACGTCTGTTTGCAGCTGTGGTGAATTGTCTCCTAATCGTGTTGTTTCAGCTTGTTGCTCGCCTGTACAGTGTATTGAAGAGGCTCTTATTTCTCCTCTAGCAATTGCTAAATTTTCAGAGCAGTACTGTTAGTTTCTTTGTTCTGTCAGATATCAAAAATTTAAATTCACAGAGTGTGAATGTCGTTAAAATATATATTTGTAAATCTTAGTCATGGTATTGCAACAGAATTTAGATGTCACCTTGCTGTCTTGGTTTGGGGTTTGTAGAAGCCAAAAGATTAACCTAACAGCATTTCTCTTACATATGAATTTGGTATTTAGCTTATATCTCTATGTTTACAATGTATCTGAAGTTCAGTGAAATGGCATTTAAGGAGCTCTGCATGATTTTGCAGAGTACTTAAAACTTTTTCATCAGAACATAGATACTGCAGCAAGGTTCTACATAATTTTTGATATTTTCAGTATATTATGTAAATGAATTGATGGAAATGGGATTGTCATCACAACAGATAGAAAAATAACTGATGTCCAGGTATACTATTTCTACACCAGGGGTGTTTTTTTGTAGTCAGAAAGCTCTTACTTTTAAACATGCTACCTGATAGGGCAGAGCTAAGGGAATGAAAAAAACTACTGTCCAATTGTGTTAAAATTACCACTATCAACTCACTATAAATAAGCAAATATGTGTACAAGCATAGAGTGCAGCTGATCAATACAATATTTCATTAATACATTTTTCTGTAGCTACACAGCTTACATTTTATAGAAAGATGGTTTAAAATTCATTTTTATTTGTGGTTGCCTTTTTTTGCAAAAAAAAAAAAAAAGGCACAGAAAAATTCTCCATTTCTGATCAGGGAACCATTCTTTATTCTCATCCTTCAAGGAAAATATTAAGGAAGAATGGTGTATTTTCTGCTTTGCATTTGTTGCTTCTGTCAGATCAGCCTTGCTTCTCATTCAGATTAAGTTCACACAAAGCATATGTCAATTATTCTCTTTCACTTCATCAGTGTTGTGATATTTCTTGAAGTTATAACAACTTCTGCAATTTAGTCTGCTTTTTAGGAAACGATATACTTGAATGGCACTTGAAAGTAGAGGCATTTTTTTCTCTTTCTAAATTCTTGTTCCATTGCAATATTGCATACTAGGGCAATACTGTGTAGTTGTTACATGGATGGAGAAAATAAGTCTTTTCCCATCTAAAAAATGTTTCTATAATCATAAAGTAATATTAAAAGTGCAAAAGTTCTTATCCAAAGTATCCTAAAGGACGTTTGGCTATAACACTGGGGAGTAACTGAGAAAGAATTTTTTTTTCTGTATTTTCCTACAAATCAAATGCAAATAAATTTGCCAGGAAACAAAGAGAAAAATAAAAGCATAAGATAAAAGCCATGGCTTAAGCTCAGACACATAAAATATAGAAATGGTACAAGCCTTTTTTCTGTCTGTTGGTTAGGTATTTGGAAGTGGATCCAAAGAGTGTAGGCATGCATTTTGCTGCCTGATGCAGATGAATTGTTAAAGTGCAATGTGGCAGTTCAATTGATTAGAGATCTAACAAATCTTTTTACAAACACAGGCAGAAGACATTCTTGAAAATGCTTTTCCAAAAGTGCGTGACTGATATTCAAAGATTAAGTAACTCCTTAGCATTTTTATAAGACTTCTAGAATATCAAGTAAAAACATTTAAAATTATTATTTAGTTTTTTTGTTTATTTTTTTTTAATTGATGGGACTTTATTTTCAAAAATAACAGTTGGACCAGACTATTTCCTTATGTACCAGATAGAATGTTAACTAGCCTTATAATTTTGTAGGTATTAAATAGTGTGTATTATTGGATCATAAATTCATAGTTACCTCATTTGGAAAAAATAGCTAAGCTATAATTACTTACAAAATTGTGAACAGCTCTTATGTATAAACTAAATAAAGATATATATAATATGCACCACTTTACTGCACTCTTTATATTATTTAATGGATCCTTGGCATTACTTTGTATGACAAATAGTAAAGCAGAACTTTCCAGTGTTCTGAATACATTGCACTTGCACCTCCTGCTATCCTGTTAGTCTCCATTTAAATAGAGTGCATTAAAAAGAATTTCTACCACAAGTCACAAATTCTAAAAATTTTCAGTATTATGATTTTTGCAATTGTATATGTAATTGAATACCTTAGACTACTGTGGATGTTCTACTGCATAATTTGAATATTTTTTCTTCCCTGTAGTTCATAAGTTACATTTAAGTTTTAATTAATTACCCTATGATCCCTTGTCTCATTCTCGCCATAGACATAGAACAGAGATAAGTGTTGCAACGGCAATTCCACCTCTGTTATTCAGTTTTTATTGCTAAATTTTGAAGGTTGAACTTACCCAAACTGTGCTGAAGTCAGGAAATTGTTGAAGGTTTGCATTTTACTTTTCTGGTTTCTCACTGAATACTGTTTTCACCTCGAGAGAAAAAAAGACATAGTTATTTTAAGGGGTTTCTAATTCATTAAAACCGGTGAATGCCGCCATCATATACTGACTAATGGATGAAGGGTTTAAAGGAAAAAAATCTTAATGGTGCATCCTTCTTTCCTGCTGTGTTTTACCAAGCTTCAGCCAATTGATATCTATGCACAAGCTGCTCTTGGAAACAGAGCAGTGGGAACAGTGCAGTTGTCAAACGGTGTGAGGCAAGGTGAGGTGGTTGTCATTTCTGCACTTTATGTCGTGGCATCTTATCAGATCCCCAGTGGCTTTCTACAAACATTAAACTGGTCAGAAGGTTCTTCTTCTACTGTAGAATAAGCAAGTTTTGAAAGAAATTAATTTGCAAATCTCATGCTGACTGGTGTTACTGCATGTAATAAAATAGACTATTTTAATTACATCCTGGGATGATGTAGACTATCAAATAAAAATGTTAACATCTTCCTAGCAACAAGAGCTGAAACAAGTACAAATAAATGTTAGATCTTGATCATGGAGACTCTTGGCTGTTAAGGTTGTCATAGCTTTATGTCTAAATCACTGAGGATTATAAGGGGCTGTGAGTCATCGCTTTTAAGACACCCTCAGTTGTCAGGTATGGATTTACTCACAAAAGTTTGAACTTCTGAAATGCAAGTTCAAGAATTGTATGGATTATTCTTGGAGAAAATATACTTTTGCTAGCTAACATTAAAAGTGAAAAAGACACAATTGTGAAGCTGAAGCAGATAATATTAGCAAGTGATAATTAATCTAACTCTTTATTTCAGATTTTTAGCTCATGATATTATCTGTTGAAAGCCTCATAAAATTGAGATAATTAAATTTTACCAGACAATATTCATTATTTAGCAATAGCATGCATTAGACCAAAGCCTGTCTGATGTTAACCCAACAGTAAATCTGATGTAAATAATCACATTTTGTTCACTATAAATCAAATTGTGAACATTTTTAACCAAACAAGTGGAACTAAAGTTCTGATGGTACTTGCTATGGATTTTCAAAAAAATAAATATCTTCCCCTCAGAATAAGCCAAAAATATAGAAGGAGCCTGATTCTGATCTCAAAATAATTTTGAAATCCCTTGTATACTTAAAAAGCAAGAAATCTTATACACCTCCCAGTATAATATAAATTAAAATTAATGTATCCTTAGCTCATATAAATTGTCATATGTCTATTGATTTTAGTGAAGCAATGCAATATTAAATCAGATATGGCCTTTAAGTACAAGAAAATCTCAACTCATAGAGTTATTGTGCTAGTTTAAAACAAGCAATGAAATTCTGTCCTTAACAGATGGTGATATAATTTATTTTAAATGAGTTTTGATAAATGCCGTATCTACAGGAAGATGGAGTTTTTCCCAGATGCATCATTTTAGTTGTCATGTATATCATAGAATCACAGAATAACCTAAGCTGAAGGAGACACACAAGGATCATGGAGTCCAGCTCCTGGCCTTGCACAGAACACCCCAAGGCTCACACCAAGTGCCTGAGAGCGTTGTGCAAAGGCTTCTTAAACTCTGTCAGGCTTGGTGCTGTGATCACTGCCCTGGGGAGCCAGTTCCAGTGCCCAACCACCCTCTGGGTGAAAAACATTTTCCTGATATCCAACCTAAACCTCCCCTGGCACAGCTTCATGCCATTCCCTCGGGTGCTGTCATTGATCACCAGAGAGAAGAGATCAGTGCCTGCCCCTCTGCCTTCTCTCATGAGAAAGCTTTAGGACCGTGATAAGGATCTCCCTCAGGCTCCTCTCCTCCAGGCTGAACAGACCCAGTGCCCTCAGCTGCCCCTCGTGTGGTTTCCCCTCAAGGCCCTTCACCATCTCCATGGCCCACCTTTGGATGCTCTCCAAAGCTTCATATCCTCTTTTTATGGTGGCACATGCTACGGTAAGTGAGCCCTCTCAAAAAAATCATAGAATTATAGAACGATTTGGGTTGGAAGAGACCTTAGAGATCACCCAGGCCCAACCCCTCTGCCGTGGGCAGGGACACCTTCCACTCACCTGGCTTGGTCAGAGCCCCATCCAGCCTGGCCTAGAACGCTTCCAGGGATGAGGCAGCCACGACTTATCTGGGAAAGCAGTTCCATTGCCTCACCACCCTCATGGTAAAGAATTTCTTTCTAACATCTGATCTAAACCTTCTCTCTCAGCCATTCCCCCTTGTAGAAGGTCCCTCTCCAGCTCTCTTGTAGTCCCGCTTTAGGTACTGGAAGGCCTCACTAGGATCACCTTAGAGCCTTCTCTTCTCCAGGCTGAAAAATCCTACTTCTCTCAGCCTTCTCAGTATCTTCAAAAAGTTCTTTAAGTGTTTATCTGGCTTGACAATCTGGTTTCATTATTTTGTGAATTGCAGAGCTGCCTTTGACTGAACACAAATATTTCCCTGAGCCAATACATTCATGCTGGCAGAAACCTGGCATCAGAAGGAGCCAAAAACATAGAAAGGTCCAAGCCTGTTATTTTTTACAGCCATTCATGAAAAATCTGTTAATAAAGGGACACATGACACATGTAACAGGTAGATCATCCCCATCTCTTCTTCCTGTTTTGTTCCATATTTACAATGCCTTCACCATTGTAGATATAATAGATTTTACTTCATGCACTATCAATTTAGTAATAAAATCAAGCCCCAAGTAAACACACAGAACAGATTGAAACATTTAAAAATGCTAAACAAACATCATAGATTTGTTGTCACAGGCAAAATGGCCTGAACATTGAAGCAGATTATGAAATGTAGTCATTTCTTCTCTGCATGTAAAGATATACATTAAAATATAATAATTTATTGTATAATTAAGAATTGTAAATGAATTTGTGGTGTAAGCTGTACTTTTAGGGGGACACTGTGGAGAGTGAAATAGCCTTTTAATGGCTTTAGCCGAACCGTAGAAGTCTCAACACATGCTGCAGGGGTGTGATGTGTTTGAGGAGGTAGATTTTTGAGAAAAACTCGATATTATAAGTGAGATACCATGTTTGAATAGCTGGAATACCATTTTTCCGTGGTTGAATGTGTGTGGAAAGTCTTGGTTATGCTACTTGACTAATGAAAGTTTTGGAGGCTGGAAGATTAAAGAGTAACTGGCAAGGTAAAGTGTTCTCTAGCATATGGACACTCAAGAATGATAGATAAGAAGTTTTGTTTAGGATATTTGCAATTGTTTGCTGATGGTCAGATCTGGGGAAAAAAGTGTTAAATTAGAGCTTTATGAGATTGTTTCTCTCATATGTTAATGAGGTAGCTGGAAGAAGTCTGATTTTTGTTTATCTTACTGGCCAAACCCAAGTATTCACAGAAAAAGACTGTGAGAAAAAGACTGAGAATACAGGCTATTAAGCATGGTAAATTACCTAAGACAGATCTGTAATCACTTGGCTAAGAAAAGCTATAGATGAGCTTTATCAGATTTTAGCCATTACAGATAATTCCATGTCACAAACTACCGTGGAAGAATATTCCTGACCTAGAAATCTATGAAAGAAGATTTAAGTTAAGGCTGTGATACACCTCTGTAGAAAATGAGGACCCAAATTTATGCATTTCAATCACATTTCTTCACTGGTATGAAACCTGGGAATGCGGAAGTGGCAACAGAAGCAGAAATAAATGCAGTCCTACTGAGCTTGAAATTATTCAGGGGTGGCAAGTTTGTCAGTTTTACAGCACACCTTCCAGAAGTGTTTACAATGCTAATAGAGTTATATAAAGAGAAACTTGTGATTTTAACGGCTGCTGAGTCACATTTTGCCCTCAGTGAAGTGGAGCAATCAGTACAGACACATTTCACAGCGTAATGTGAAATCAAAAATTGGTTGGACATGTCCACCAGTGTCCAAGCAGAGGGATTGTTGCTCGACATGTGGAACAGCTGTGAGGAAAGGAGTGCTCTTTTTGCCTCAGAAAAATCTGGCAGTTGTTCCTCCTGCTAAACTTGCTTTCCACAACTGAGTGTGAGGAGAGTTGCTTTAGCATCTATTAGCGTGGGTTTTTAGAAAATCATGGGATAGAATAAAAATAAACCCCTTAACTTCTGCTGCATACTAGCAGTGTTCCAAAGTGACACTGTGATCAGATAAGAGATTCTCTGTAAAGAAGGGAAAGCTGAAAGCATGACAATTGATAGATGTATGGCATGACCAGAATTACTCAGCAAAAACAATTGAAAGTCTTGTGGTTTTGTTTGTTTTCCCTGCTGAATTGGCAGAGTTCTGTTCATTCTTCAAGCAAAGAAAATGAATCAATTATCTAATTTTTTAAAATTTGATCTGTTTAGAAAAATCACTGGAATTACTTAAGCACTAGATCAGGAAACAGGGGCCTTAATCTATTGGAAATGTTGTATCTGAAGGAGCTATTCTAAAATACCCCACCCATTCATAAATTAGTGTAAGAAATAAAAGCACTTTATAATCTCCTTTTTTGTGAAAAAAAATAGAGCGAAACATTTTCTTGTGGTGTATAAATGCATATATTATGCTGTAACTGGGCTGAGGCATTCTTACTCTGGTCACCATAAAAGCAGCCTGGTCTCTTGGAGAGTAGTTGAATTATTTATATGAAGCCAACCTGAAATTTATAAAAGTCGGAACTGTCGATATTCAAATAGGAATTTAATTATGAAGTGTGAAACTAACTCAACAGTTAAACCAGGAGGACAAAGCAGAAAACAAAGCACATCACAGATTCCTATTCCTTGGAATAGGAAGATCATGCCTTGCTATGCAATTCTAGGCCAGTTGAAGGCATAATATCCTCTTCAGTACAAATGCCTGGTATCATCATATACCATAGTAAAATCCAACAGATATGTTTTATTATCTAAGCATTGAACTTAAAAAAAGTTAGTAAGATTTACTGTTCTATTTTCACAAAAGGGTTGGGGCTGCTAGGTTTTTTAAAGGAGCTCAAATAGCAATGGTGACACCTGTCAGTGCAGTCTGGCAAATTTTCAGATGTTATCTAGACTGTTCCCAACTGTGCTTTCTTCAGCAGCATAGGCAGTAATGGGAGTTATGCAGGCAAACCTTCTAGCATTAGTCTTTGATTTCTGTGTTTTATTTGTGTACTTCCTGTGCGGGCACAGTTGTATTGTGATGATTTAAGCAAAAATAGTGCCTTTGGTGTATGCTGAATATAAACCCAGAAGAAATGTAGGCAGGTGAATGCCTACATCTTAATTACTTCTTCAGCTAAATGTCCCTGTTTCTTTTATCAAGCACAAAGTGCACCAATTTTTAATTCCCATTTTCATGTGAGAGTGTTAGTATATGAATGATTCAGGATTCCCAAACTGTAGAAACTTGAATAGAAAAGAAAGTCCTGTATTTTAGTTACCAATTTTATTTTTGGGATTTTGTAGTAACTGGCTAAATGGTATTTCTTTGTACTCTTATATTTTATTTTCTTTCTTCCATTCTTTTACAACTCAAAATATCTATAGTGTATATCATCCATGAAAAAAAAAAGTCTTTATCTCATTTTTGAGAGCACTTTCACAGGCAAAAAAAATCACAAACAGGAAAGAATTTTATCTTCAGATAACATTAGAATATAGCAGCAGTGACTTGACTGAGTTTTTAATTTTAAGATATCACCTTTTTTATATAAATGGTAATACAAGAGGTAAACAGGATATAGTGAGTTGCCTGCAAAATGAAAAATTGTATTTAAGAAGATATATGAAAGTATACACCAGTTCGTCAGCTTTTTTTGTTGATCTCAGTTCTTCTCTCCTCAAACCTTTGGATAACGTTAAAGCATAGAAGCCTGGAAAAAGATAAAGTTTCCTCATAAGTAAATGGGGGATGCTACACTTTGCAATTCTGGTGTATACTCTTCAGAGTCTCTCAAGTATGAAGGAAATTTAGAAAATACTGTATAGGAATATTTTCAACAGGTCTTTAAGGAAGCAGGTGCTATTTATTTGGAAAATGCTTGTAACTAATTGGTTTGCTGCATAGCTACAGCCAAAAAGTAAACTCCTAATGTAGCATTTGTAGAAGACTTGATCCTATTGGTGTAGTTTCATTGAACTGAAGGGAGCAGAGCTTGTTAGAAACTTTTTAACAAGGCAATGAGGTCATTGGGTTAAGTGGAAGTGGATGTTACAGATATATCTTAAAATTCAAGGATCTGTTTTCAAGAAACCAAGCTAGGAAAAGTTTAATTTGTTTGCGCAGGTAAAAACGAAATGAAATATTTAAACTAGCTTTTTAATTGTGGGGATTTATATTACCTTTTTTTTTTCCCTTTATTTCTTAGAAATTGATAATTATATAGAGCCTGTTAAGGGTAATGGTCTGACTTAGTATATTTCCTTAGATATTCATGAACTCTGATTACCTTTAGCCATTTACTGGCAAGTGAACATTTTCTCCACACTTTAGAGTGCTTCTTTTGTATTCACTGCTCTTTTGTTTGTTTGTTTGTTTTGTGGGTTTTGTTTGTTTTGGATTTTTTAAAATTCTATGCTGAGATTCTCAAAATAACCACTACTGAACAACAATTCAGGAATTAACATAATGGCCTGCACATCACACCTTTCTGTGTGATGCATCTCAATAGGGAGCTGTGAACTCTCTTTGCATCTTAGGAAGCCCTGTCTGGCATCTTTTTCCATTACCAGCTTTAACTTGTCCTTATCATATACAGTGACACACTTTAAGGAGTCATTTCCATTGCTGTCAGTGCTTCCAGTTTTATATGTTTACAGCCAGGTCCAACTCCCACTAAGGTCAATGAAAAATGCCCTTTCAGTGGTCCTCATATGAGATTATTTATGTATTGAAATGTATTTTTGTAAAATAATCCCTAAAATTTATTTGTTTATAAGTATTTTCAGTTATCTTTATTCTCCTTAGTAATGGCAGTAAGCGGTAAGTATTTTGGTTTTAAGCCAGCAGGAGAGATTTGGATTCTGTACTTCTATATAACCACAACTAAAAATCATGTTGGAAGTAATCAGGGAAGACAGTGAGAGTCCATAGTTCATTCATGAATTTGCACAGATGAAATAGAAACTTTTTGTTCAATGTGTATATTTTAAAAGAAAAAGAAAAAAGATAGAAAAATGTAGGAAAACTCCCTCTGCTTCCAGGTTTTGATGTATAAGCTTAAGTAGCCATCTAAATGCTAAATGATCCTACTGCAGTTTATAGAATTTCTATATTCAGAGTACTGTGAAGAGTAGATAATGCTAATCATATTTCAAAGTAATTATTTGTTATTAAAAATCTATTATTAAGTGCAAAAAATATTAATAGATGAGCAAGTTCAAAAAGAAAACAGCTTTTTTTTCTTTGCTTTATTATTCCTAGGTTTTTCATAGTACCTTATGTAACTGAATAAGAGAGGTGTCATGCATATATAGTTAGATAAATGTGTGTATTGAAAGAAACACTCTGCAGTGTGAGCTTCATTGACAATACAATGCTGTCTGTTCTTTCACTTGTGATAAAATACGATCACCTCAACTAAGCTTTGCTAATCTCTGTATTTCTGGAACTTTAGATACAGCTGTAGCTAGATCAGACTTGAATGGAAGCAGAAGTGAAACTTGGGAGCTTTGTGAGGAACTTCAGAGTTTATCACTCATAATTAGAAGCTGATGGGAACCAGCCATAGAGCTTTATAAAACAGCAAATGCTTCTGAAACTCAGCAGGTTTTGTGTCTGTGGAAAACACTGTTTCATGGGAACAATGATTATCTGAGGCTAACTCTCAATCCAGCCTCCTCTCTGAATTAATTACTTCCCCAATTCAGTCATCTGAGAGACGCAGGAAAGGCAAGAGCCTCAAACCAGTGCCTTGTCTTGTTCTTGACATAGCTACTTTTCTCACTGTTCACCAGTATGATCATAGACTGCAGCTCTCTTCAATGGTCATTGTACATACCCTTAAATCTGTTCAAAATCTCTTTTCATCCCTCAGTATCTTTTCATGGTGGTAAAAATTCTGTGATAATTATCTTTTTTGTAATGTTAGTGAACAAAACCGCAAAAACAAAAAGAAAAAGATTTAAAGAAAGGAATGTAGAGGGTAGTGGCTCTAGCCCATCTCGTAGCTTGCACCATCAGAATCGTTTATCTATTGGATAGGGTTAGGTATTTTTAGGAAATTCTAAACTTTCACTTTATTTTGATTCTATGACAGCTTTGTGTCGATCCATATCCTCTGAAATTAGGTTTAACAATCTATAATACTATTCAAATAAGTAATTCAAACTAACCCTATGGTTCATATTCACATAAATATGTTAAAAATTTGGTAGGAAATTAGTTGAAACTATATGTTTTCCTTGTTTTCTTTTCATTATAGGGAAATTATCTTACCCTGTTGGTCTTAGTTCCTTCATTTGTAAAGTGGGCCAGATATGTAGATGAATTCTTGCTTGGTATTGCTCCTGAAAAATATTTAAATGCTCAACTCATAATGCTAAGCCACAGTTGCTTTCACTCATGAAAAATTACAAGGACCTTTCTTTATGATGAAAAAGACAATAAAGCAACTGTTCTGGTTACAAGTTGAAAACAATCAGGAAAATATTTGCCTGCAAACATTTGAGACTCCAGCTTTGACCTGATGAGAAAAAGCAAATTTTCCTTTGTACTTCTTCTAAAGGATTGTTGTTTTTATTTTGCAGAAGCTATGTCTCAAGCTAGAGGCCAGAAACCGTATTTATTTCTCTACCATTTTTATTCTGAAACCATAGATATGTTGAAAAGAGCATAAAAGCTTTTGCTAATACTTTTCAGATGTTCACAGAACAAAATTAGCCTTTGACATTTTACTTAGGCTAAGAAATGAAAGGCGTTTAATCTTTGTTGTTTAGAGTGCAGACGGCCGAAAAATTGTATTAATAACAAAAAAGTATTTTACTGTTTGTACTGCTGCCAGTGTGTATATGACAAATAAAACTTAGAGAATTCAGATTTAGAGAAACAATACGTGACTTGAAGTATTAGGTAATCCATGGTTGAATACACAGAATGGCTTTAGAAGACCATAAAATTTAGAATACTTGCTCAAGCCATAAATCCTATTGTCTTCCAAATGCCTAATGTGTCTACATTTAATATTTTAAATGAAAAAGACACTCTCATAAAGGAAGAAGGCCACTTTTGAAAGAGGCAGATGGTGGTGAAAAAGTCTCCTCATCTTCCCCTCCTCTTCAGTGTCAACGATTTCATTCCTTCAAGACAATACCAGATTTTTTTTTTGTTTGTTTTCTAATATGTATTTTAAAAAAATGATAATAAATTTGTAGTAAGGCTGGAATTACTCCAGTTATTCTGCCTTATCCAAAGATTGCAGTTTCTCTGCATACACATCAGTGCAAACATTGTTAGAATGAGGCTATCAAACTTTTTTGCCTTGCTCTGGAGTATATTCGTGGACTTTTTCATGCTTTTTACAATCAAAGAGTTAAATTGCTGAACTCAAACCTTCAGACATGTGAGCCTCCACTAGCTCAGCTAATAGGGAAATTGCCTTTTGTAAACAGAAAGTTATTTTTCAGTGGAGTGGCAGATGAATAACACACAGCAGCAGCACTCCTATGGATCAGATAAGAAAAACATACATGATGTCCTGAAATGGTGTCAATTCACAAAGCTTCATCCACTGCAGAGGAGCTGACCTGACTAATACTGGACATTCCATGCATGTCCTACATTAATGATTAGTGGCCAATAGTGTAGAATGGGCTGCCTGATTCATAGGGAGAAGTATGATGATACAGGTAAGGAGGAGGTCAGAGGTAAATGTAGTAAAGAGATTACTTTTTAAAAAGCGTAATTTTCAAAGTACAACTTTGGGACTTGTACTAAATTTAATGGTATTTGAGACAAATTACAATAAAAGAGGAAAAGGAAAAACTAGGATCATTGAGAAAAACGACAAAAAGATGGCAACTAATGAGTTTGATTCTGCTAAGGGACTAAAAGATTTATTTGTCTAGTTACTGATAGGCACCACAGAAGATACAATCTCGGAGACAGGGACATTTTCCTGAGGGAAAGATAAATGCTAAACACCTTGCTGTTATGCTAGAAAAGACAATAAAGAAGCTACTCCAGTGAAAGTCTGCAAAGTATTAGGCCCAGGTGAATTTGACTGCTGAGCTCTGAAGAAAATAGCAAGAAAAATAGTCAAAATTACAAGTGCATCTTTTTTATTCTTAAACTCTGAAAAACAAAAGAACTTATGGAGGTCATCAACTTAACTGTTCAACATTACACCCAGGATAGTGTCAATAAAATGGATATCAAAGGAAATAAGTAATGACAACCTAAATAGCAACGTATTAAAAGTTTTCACCAGTAGCAACAGCTGGCTAACTTGATCTCTATAGAGTCCCAGAGTATAATATCCACTTAGGATGGCTGAGAATATGAGAGCTGCCATTTTCCTCCTCCTACACTGTTTTTGCAGTGTAATGCATGCCTGTCAGCACCAGATTCAGTACACCACAAAAGTTATTAAAACGTCAGCAGTAGTCTGGTACCTATTTAAAGTATTACAAAACTTCAACATCTAAACACCCTAGGTGTGTAACTATTTTCACACATCATTTAGCAAAATGCTGATCTATACATTTGTGCAAACCTGCTGCAGAGATGGCATTGCAACCTAAGTACTGAAAACAGTAGGAAATCTTGTTCTCTAGATACAGAACTTAGACCTAACTTTGGCAAAATATGTAAAGCTTTGACTGTAGATTAATTCCTTTTCCCTGAACTTATAATTAAGAGGAAAATTCTTGGTTCAAAGCCTGTAAAAATGCCATAAGACACAAATCTTGCCAGCACTAAGTACATGGGTAAAAACTTTAGTTGCCTCTTTAGTTGAGGAATAAGTAGATTTTTGATATATAATATATATGAATTCTTGTAGCTGCCGTGCACAGGAGCTGTGGCTTCTTGAAGTGCAATCTGCAGAAAAAGTATGAGCTCTTCAATGTAAAGTTTGGATTGTGCAAACAACAATAACTCCAGCAACATTTCCTAGTTCTATCACTTGTAAAATGAACATTAAGAAAGAGTTGGTTTGCCTGTTTGTTGAGCTTCCATTTTTCCATGGAAAGCCAGAAAATAGTTTTTACAGGATGAAGTAAAGAACTGAAATATGGATATGAAAGCTAAATGGGTGGTTTAGTCATACCTGTAATTTTAATCAAAACACCATCTTTTAGAAAATCCACAGAAATCTGTAGACAAAGTGAAATCCATACTATGCTACTTATGTATTGTTAAATTATTTCAATGGTCCTGAATCAATCAAAAATTGCAGTATAATTACTTTGTGCACAAATAATTATCCTTACTGCATGCAATATAGTTATTATTGTCTGAACAGGATTCAGTATGAGTTTGAATAGCTAAACAGTCTTTTTCAGCTGGTTCAGCTGCCTGTGTTTACTGTAAGTAAACATCTCTCTGTAAGTTTACTAGAGAGATTTCTCAGAATGTTTTTAAATGTAGTAAAAACATGGCCTGAACTTTTGGGAATGATTGTGTTCCATCTAAAACACCTGTTATCAGTTCACCTCATCCAGAAGCTGCATACTCATCCAGCCACTTCCTCACTTTCCATCAGCAGGGAAGGGACAGAATAGGAAAAGTAAAATATGAAAGGTAAAAACTTATGGCTCAAGATAAGCACAGTTTCGTAAGTGAAGAAAAGATGGGAAAAAACCCAAGTAATGGAGAGGCATACACTTTCTCGTTAAGGAGACTGATGCCCAGCCGACTCCAAACAGTGACTACATTTGAGGGAGAAACCTCCCAGTTTATTGCTGAGTATGGTATTATGTGGTACAGAGTTTCATTTTGGCCAGCTCAGGTCAGCTGTCCTGACGGTGTCTGGTCCCAGCTTCTTGTCCACCCCAGCCTTCTCACCGGGCAGCAGAATAAGGACCAGACAAAGATTTGGTGCTCTTTTAGTCCTAAATTCAGACCACAGCACCATATAGGCTGCTGCAAAGAAAGTTAACTCCATCTCAGGCAGACTCAACTCACAACTGTGCTTATTCTTTGGGGAGGTGAGGTACACGTTTACTTTTGCAGGTGTTAAAGCAATTGCATGACCTGAAATATGTACTTTGACTGCAACAAACTTAAATGTCTCAATGCAGACTAAAATACTTCTGAAATAAATAGCAAAATATACTCTCTCTTTATTGCTACTTTGTTCTTTATCAGGTGCATGACCATCCTGCATAAGTATTTGAAGCATTCATTGTGAAAATGGTCTGTTCTTTACATTTCAGCTCATTCAGGACCTTGATGGCCATGCAGTACGTGAATTAGCATGGTGTGACAAAATGCACCTTGATATTTGACAGAGTACTGGCCAGAAGCAATCTAACCTCTCTTGGAGGTTTCCTTTAAGAATGTTCCCAAAAGCATGTGATGTTTTCAAAGACTGCAAGTGGCAAATTTTAAATTTGCAATAAAAAAGAGCCAAGTCTAGCTTGCCAGGCTAACTTCAGTTCCTGGAAGACTTTGGAACAAGTAACCAAGAAAATTATTTGTTAGCAGTAGCAAGGCAAAAAAGAGATGAGCATCAGTAGGTCAGCAACAAATTACATTAAAGCAATTCTTCAACAATTGTTAGAGGTTGTCAAGAAGCAGCAGATGTCATGTAATCCTAAACAAATCTTTAGGTACTGCCTAACATATCTTTAGGCACTGTCTAGCATGATATTCTCTTAAGCAAGCTAGGGAATCTTGGAGCAGATTAAATTCCTAAATTAGTAGTAAATTGCATGCAAAGTTGTCTGGATAACTGTGCGAGTTGCCAGTAATTGCCTGTCAAAGTGAAAGGACAAACCAACCACAAGGCATTCCTCCTGGAATCAATTCCTGGCTATTTTCCTTTAATCAGCCTGGATGGTAGAGCATAGACCAAGTTTATTAAATCTGTGATAATGCAGAGCTGGGGAAGAGAAACCACATACTCAAGAGCAAGCTTTGAATTCAAAATCAGCTTTGACAAATTAGAGAAAAGGACCGAAAGATATGTTAAAACTCTGTGGAAGCAAGTGGAAGGTGCTAGGCGTAGGAAGAAATTATGGACAGCAAAAATATGGTGTAGAAAAAACTTGGTGTAATACTGTTTCTTTGGAAAAGAATCTGTGAGTCTGCATGTATCACATTCTGTACAGGGGTTAGCAAAGCCATGAAGTTGTAAAAAAATCTAGGGAACATTTTATCTCTTGTAAATGGAAATACAGCTTGTAAGACATGGTGAAGTAATTATCCAATTCTGCTCAGGGCAGTACTCAAGGCTGGAATTCTGCATTCAATTTTAACCATTGCATGTCAGCAACAAAGTAGAACTATGAAATAAAAAACTAAACAGTTTGGGTTATGTACCTCACAGGAGAAATGACTAAGGGAGGATGTGATGGCAAAGATCAAGTTTGTAAAGGATAAAAAAGGAAATAAGTAATCTGTTTTTTTATCAATGGTGGATAGGAGAAGAAATAGTGGGGTGAAATAGCAGCAATTAATTACAAGTTTAAACAGTAGTAAGATCTTCTTTATTGATACAAATAGTGAAATACTGAAATAGATGTAATGGGACAGGGGAATGGGAGTACGTTAGATAAATATTATAAGGACTGACATAGACAGAGTTTATCCTACACTAAGACAGAAAAACATGCTGGATGGTTCTGGTTTTTATCACAGCTAATTACATTGATACATCCCTGGTAAAATATTCTGCTTAACAGCTGGTGGCCACAGAATTAAATATTCCAATACACTAAAGGCCAAAGAAAAAAGTGCTAGTAGCTGTAATGATTCAGTATGTGATTATTTGATTTTAATATGAAATATTTTTGCCTTTAGGTTAGAAATTACGATTTTTTTTCCTCCCTTCCTTACTCCCAGTAGTCAGGTTGTGGAAAAATCCTACTTTTTTCTATGTTGACTGGCCACAGCGGGTGAGGGCTTCAGCAGGAGTTTGTTACTGGAAGAAGGGAAGGGACAAGACGAAGGATGGTGATGGCAGAAAAAGTGGAGCCGTGGCACTGTTTTTCTAGAATAATTAGAAAATAGGAAAAGAATCCAGCAATACAAACATTATTTCAGTTTGCTTGGTTTGGAATTTACAGGGTCATGAGTGGCCCAAAAAATGACAGAATTAAGTCTGGAACAACATAAACCTTTGATGAAACTTTGCTGCTTCTCATTTCTCTGCTTTTTAGATCCTGTAGTGTAGAGGTAGATGAGGAAGTCTAAGGGAATTGTTTGTATTTGCCTCTTTCCTGAAGTGACTTGTTGTTTTGGCACGTGATGTTATTGCAATGAATAATATGTGGTGCTTTTGTTGTTCTGGTTGCTTTTTGAAGACCCTGTAGTTTTGGACCCAACTGAACTGAATATTTCTCTTCCATATTTCTCTCCTGAGAAAGTTTTTCTGCATATATAACAACATTTCTTCTCTATTACGCTTGATAAGAAGAGATTTTTTAACTTTCCTCTTGGTGGAAAAAAAAGTAAGTCTTCTTTATTTTCTTCTGTTTGACATTTTGTTCTTCATATTAAATCTACAATTCTTTCTACAGGAGACACAAAGCTAAAGGGAAAAGGGAAAGTCTGCAAGAAATTAAATTTGCAATTGGGAGACATTTCCTAAAAATAAGTATATGTATCTGGGGTGCAGAAATTCTGATCTGTTTCTTGCCCACTCACTAATAGTGGGAGAACTACTTTTTGTTATAATATGAATTGCAAAAATCGTAGTTCAAATAGCACTATTGCTAAAAACAAAAGGTAGTCTAAATGGAAAAACAGCCAGGATCCTTAGGATAAATGAACATTTAAAGCATGGTGCTAATAAGGTCAAGGTTCAATCCCCATATGGGCCATTCATTTAATGATCTTTGTGAGTCCCTTCCAACTCAGAATATTCTGTGATTCTGTGATTTTAGACAATAAACAACTTCAATGGGAACTTTCCCTCCGTATTTTTGTAGCTAAATAAAATAAGGAGGTCACAAATTCTAATCACATTCTGCACAGCATATTTTCACCTACTTGAAATAGAGTTTTAGAATTAAATCCACCATGTAAAAGCTAGCAACAATTTTCGCAGATATTATAGTCTAGAGAAGCAGCAATAAACACACTTTTACCTATTGTCCTGTTTCAATAAAATATTGTATGTCTTGTATGATTCCTACCTGATCTTTCCTAGATCTGGACATCACCTACCTGTATTATATGTCTAAGCCTAGCCTCCTCTATCATGGTTTTAATTCTTCATTTTTCCTGAATCAAATTGAAATTCCCCTATTGTGTTTTCTCCTGCTCTGCTACAAGCAGAAAAAGTCCTAGATGCACACATTCACCTCAATTTAATGCCTCTCACACAAGTCTCAAGCACCACTTCTGCTTGCAAAGAAATATTAACTACCAAATTTTCTGTCTGCTCCGTGGAGGCATTTATAAGCATAAACTACTGAGGTCCTTTCATGAAACACGCTGTAGAACCATGGAGAGGTTTTATTGTTTAACAAAGTGTGAATACTTCATCAGTGAACTAAAAAGATTTCTCCTTTCAAAGTTATGAGCTCAGTGCTCAAAGCCCAAGTATATAGAATCGTCTGAAAACAGAGAAATATTTTTAGGGATGAGGAAAAAGAAAAAAAAAAAAGGTAGAAGTAGGATAAGCAAAAATTAACCCTAAGAAGAACCAATGTAGGAGAGATTTCTCGCCCCCCAAAAAAAGTTGTAGGTTTGCCTGTAAAATATAGCCTTAGAAGAAGATTAAATACTTTGATTAAATTCCACACTTGGGTCACGGTATATCTG
>WEKY01063737.1:4665-54631 GCA_013390045.1 Picathartes gymnocephalus
CAGGGATGGGGATGGGGACAGGGATGGGGATGGGGATGGGGATGGGGATGGGGATGGGGATGGGAATGGGGACAGGGACAGGGACGGGGATGGGGACAGGGACAGGACAGGGACGGGGATGGGGACAGGGACAGGACAGGGACAGGGACAGGGACAGGGACAGGGCTGCACCCACCCTGCAGCCCCTCCACAGCCTCAGCTGAGCCCTGGCCTGGCTGGGGCTCTGTGGGCACTGCCTGGCATTGCTGGGGCTCTGTGGGCACAGTTTGGCATTGCTGGGGCTGTGTGAGCACAGTTTGGCATTTCTGGGGGTCTGTGGGCACAGTTTGGCATTGCTGGGGCTCTGTGGGCACTGCCTGGCATTGCTGGGACTCCCCAGCAGCTCAGGAGGAGCAGGGCTGTGGGCCCAAGGGCAAAGAAGGATGTTCTGCTGTTGAAAGAAATGATCATCAAATTGTGTCCAACAATTTCTATTCCTCAGGTATGTTTTACTCTCCCATGCTGTGACCTCTCTTCATCGCTGCCAGAAAAACCCTATTTTTCCATTTTTTTTCCCCACTGCTTCCATGCCAGGCTAATTGTCTCTTCTCTTGAAAGCTAATATATCCACTTTTCGTATTAATATTTGTGGGAGTAATATTAGGAATGTTTTATTTCATTATCTCACAGCTGAGGACTGTAGTCACACTGGGTTATAAAGCAGTTAATTACAGTGTTAGTGACTTTACAGTGTGCCATGCCTGCAGTGCAGTTTGTCAGAGTTCCTGAGAATTCCTAACAAGAAAATAGTTTGCAGGGTACTCTGTGAATCTAGTCTGAGAAATGTTGCATATGCAACATCTTTGCAATGCTCTACGTCTCCTAATCAAAACTCTTTCACCTCTAAGGGCATTTGCATTTCATGGAAAACTTGATAAATTCAGATTATTTGACATATGTACCTTTTCCTGTCCGTGCTTGTTAAATCAAAAATATTTAGGATACTGCAGAGTAACAGAATATTTGAATGCAGTGATCCCTTCTGCTACTCCTCCTCTGGGTTTGCAGTCATCACTACCTCACAGTAATTGTAGAGTTGTGAAGGTATAATTAAAGCTTCAGATGAGGAACAATGAATAAAAGGGACACCTCTTTCCCCTATTCAGCTTTCATTAAAGTAATTGTCATTAATGAGAAAGGAAAAAGGGGGGAAATGCCCAATTCATTAGCACATGTGCAGCCTTTTAACTGCAATGTTTTCCAAAACCTGGTCTCTGCTCAGGAGGAACTTATAAGAGCAGCTTTGGTTTGGGATTTACAGAAAGATCCCTGTGGGCAGTGTGGCATGGCACGGAGCACGCTTTCCATTTCAGATAAAAATCTCTCTTTCAGAGAGCACAGGTGGCAATGGATTCAGTGACAGTGCCTGGATTAACCAGCCCTGCCGAGGTCTGGAGCCCACTTATGGGGGAGAACTTGGAGAGTTTTAGCATTTTGATCAAAGTCTCTCTGGCCACTCGGGCAGGATAGGCGCTGAAAGCAGCTCCGGGTATTTCACAGCGCTCAGGAAGTGCTGCCGATCCCGCTCTCACAGGCCGGAGGATGGAAATGGTGCTCCTGCAGCTCAGAGGCTCCACTCGGTGTCCTGATCCCCCCCCGCCTTTGTCCTGCAGGTTATGGACCCAGAGCTCTCCGTGAGACCAAGCTCCCGTTCTGTCCAGCACAGAAATTCCCAGCGGGTGCTGTGTCACTGTGTTTCCCTGCCGGAGCGCTGCTTTAGTGCTGGACACGGACTCACATCCCCTGTGTTTCTCACCCCAGTGGGGTCCCTGTGGTTCTGGAACCTGGAGGATCCCTCAGAGGGTGGGAGTTTCCAGCAGTCACTCCCCCCCTGCACTTTTCCATCCCAAAGGATGGGGCAGGGGGCACTGGAGGGAAGTGATTTCCCTGTGGTCATGCAGCAGCTCAGGTTAGAATTAAATCCACACCTTTCCAGTCCCCATCTCTTACCTTGCTCACTCCAGACCTCCCCTGAGGTTCATGAGCCGAGCCTATGTGTCACAATTGTCTGTTCTTTACCATTAAATGGATGTGCTCTTTCAGGGATCAGGAAACAAACACTTCTAGTGAAGAGTTAATGAACAGCAGTATGTATATTTCTTGCACAGATACATGTATACATATATATATATACATATATTTTGATATCTCACATCCTTTTAAATAACACATAACTTAATTTTCACTCAAGAAAAAAAGTCTTTTAGCATTAACAGGAAAAACACATTGGTTTTTTTTCTCCCCAGTGATTACCGGAGATGGGTGAGCCTGGAGTGATTCTGTTTTATTGAATCTTCCCAGTACCTGTCAGCACTGGAAATGCCTGATTTAATCATTCAGAACTGGCTCCTGCAGAAATATTTGCATTGTGCATGTTTGAAAAATACCAGAGCCAGAAGCAACTTTAAAACTCTGTACTTTGTGCTGGTGATAACTTGTGAGTTGGGAGATGTGTCCAGCCACCTCGACATCATGGGAAGGGCAGGGTTTGTGAATGCAGGGTTTGTATTCTAGCACATTCCATTACATTAAACAAAACTGTGCTTTCTGTCTACCCAGAAATGCCTCCCAGAGATGCTCTAGAGAAAATCTGTAATTCAAAGTGACTGTTTTATGTTATTCTCTTTCAGCACTTTTTCTCCTTATAAATTGTCAGCAACAAATATATACTTTTTTTTTTCTCTGAATCATGTCAACTAACAAATCTGAATATGTGTCTGCAAATTAAAGGCAGAAGAAATCAATTACAAGCGCTTGGTTTACCTAACTTGAATTGCACTTGGTCTTTTGATTGAACTTATAATGTTGCATGGTTGGTGCTCCAAGACCATAAAACTTCTAAGTTGACTTCCAATTCTTTTTTTTTTCTTTTTTTGCGAGTGCTCCAGCATTTAATCAAAATTAGCAGTTTCTGCAGACATTTCATAGGCACATTTGTTTCTTAGAGCATTCATGAGATGTAAATGCAAGAGAGGTGGGCACAGACTGAAATATCACCAGACTCTCTTCCCCCTTTTCCCCCCATAGTTCGCTGTTTGGGCTGAGAGCGGTGAAAGGCAGCAGCCTCGGCTGCCATGTGCTGTTCACGTCTCCCAAAGCTGGCTCATCCTCCCCTGCCTCTGCCCTGAGCTGACTGATGTCACCATTCATGGGCTTAGCTCAGTCTGTCCTGCAGTGCTTGCAGAGCTCACAGGTTACAGATTCAGACTGTTTGCTGATTTGCAGGGAACCATCCCAGGGTTTGGTTTCCCGAGTGCCCGCGGTCCATGGCACAGCCCATGCTGGCCACCAGCAGTGTGGGTCATTTTGGGAGCTCCACTCCTCTGGCTCCACACCTGCCTTTGTCTGTGCTGCCTGTTTGTGGATCTTCATTTTAAGATAGATTTGGAAGTTCCCTTTATGCAGATGAAGAAGATGAGAAGGGAATGGGTTGCACTACCAGGAAGGGTTTGCTGCAGTCAGTAAGATAGGTTTTCTCAGCTCCTAAAATACACTGAAGTCTGAGGGAGGATGGTATAAAACAATTTAACATCAGAGGATTTTCAGAGATAGCTCAGCAAAAGCACTCTAAAGGTATAATTGTAAAGAGAGATGATGGAGTGCTAAATGTACAAAATGCAGCATCCTAATTTTGTTATAATTAACTGTAACCAGTGCTTATTTAAATCAGCCTGCCAGTCATAATTAGTCTGTACTTTAAATGTTTTGCTTGATGCTATAGAGCAGAAACAGTCTTTATATTAAAATAATGATGAGAGTTCTGTAGGAAAGCAGACCACACCCATGACAATCCCCACCTGTGTGCCCTGGGAAGGATTCCCTGTTCCAGACAGGTGTTTTGTGCCCCGGGGGTGTGATACAGGTTGGATTTGTGCCAGGGGAGCACTGAGACCCTGCTCTCTGCAGACACCGTGACGTTTGTTTTACACCTCCAGTTCTCCGGTGAGAGGAGCCAGGGCCACCTCCTTGCAGCAGGCAAAGAGCACATCCTTGCACTCAAAATTGTTATTTCTTAGGGCAAAATTACACACGAGCTTTCTGGCTGCCTCACGTTGTAATCCTTGCTGGGTACAGTTATTTTAGTGGCATAGCATCTAATTCGGCTCTGTTCTTTTTATTCTTAGAACTCCGATATTTGTGGAAGGTGCAAGGGATGTTGCAGATTTGTGTTAGTGCTGTGCAGGAAGGAAGTTTGATGATGAGCTATATTATGTATGGCTCACTAGATAGTAGTAAACATTCCTCTTTGTTGCTGTGCTTGGGGATTATCAAAGGGTGCTGTGTTCCTAGTTAGAATTTTTCTGGATTAATGAAACAGATCGCAGATCACTGCATAGCAACGTGCCTGAAGTCTGTGAAATGTTTTCTGAATAAGGATTGGATCAGGCCCATTGAGAATATAAAGTGTTGGAAAGAACATGGTGTTATTTTACAGACCCTGCATTCGGTTGCTTTCTTGCAGCGAACTCGCAGCCTCTCTAATTAGAAACTTGAGGTTTCTTTAGTCTGCTCTGGGTCTTTCCTTCTCTCTGACAACACACCAGCAGCATCCAAATCCTCATGGTTACTCAGGCACTCCTGGCTGTCCTTGACAGGGGCAGCTTTGTTTGAATATGGACTGACTCGGGTGAAATTAGGAATACTTAAAGTTTCAGAGCTTCCTGCAGAGATTTATGGTCTGTGCATGTCCATGCTCGGATTGTACATGAGTCTTCGCGGACTTCAAGAGTAGGATGCCAAGGTGGAGGCTGTTTCATGTTGAGCCAAGGACTGCCACCAGTCATGCAATTTAAGTGTCAGAAGCCAAGGGAGTATTTCAGAGTTTCACATGTCTGCCAAACCCCCAGGAGGTTCTACAGCTTAATAGGTAATTTTAGTTTTGCTCACAACTTCCATAA
Organism: Picathartes gymnocephalus; assembly: GCA_013390045.1. Lineage (NCBI taxonomy): Eukaryota > Metazoa > Chordata > Aves > Passeriformes > Picathartidae > Picathartes > Picathartes gymnocephalus. Next base: position 9,603 of record WEKY01063737.1, read on the forward strand.
AAATGTGAGAAAAATGTGCATCTCATGGCCAAGTATGAACAGACAGAGAATGAGTCTCCATCATGAGTCAGATCCCTTTCACAGGTTGAAAATTTAGAGACAAAAATACCTGCAAAAGCCTGTGAGTCTCTGCTCTTGTCTCTTCCCAATCAGGGGAATAGAAGCTGGGACCAGGAGCCTGCTTGTGAGCTCTGGAAATCTCTCTTTGCTGCCTGTGACAGGTAATATGAATCTGTCAATAAAGTTATTTTAATGCCTGACAAATGATCCTTGGATAAAGTTCTTTCCAGTCACATTTCTTTGGCTGGAAGCTTTACTTGTCCTCTGGTTTTGGGGCACAATATTTCTGAAATCAGACCTCTAAGATGAACCCGCACAAAAAGCTGTTATAAATGCATTGATTTGACCTTTTATTCTCAGAGATTGTTAATATCTGATTCTGGTTTAACTCAGAATGTCTTGAATTGTTACTGTTCCCAATAGCTGAGAAACCCCAGGTCCTCTTGCATACAACCCTTTAGATTTTGCATTTCTCAACTGTGAGGGTTGTTTCTTCTTATACTTGGTCCTGAGAAGGTCCAAGTCTCTTAAAAAGGTTCCCTTGCTTATAACACATGAGTAACAAACGTGGGGGTTTTATGGGAAGGTGCCTTGGAATCCTTTTGTGGGGGGAAGGCTCTAAGGAGTAAAAGCGCCACTTCTGTTCCATTGTTAAAATGCTGAGTGAGTTGAAGTGCCTTAATCATGGAGATTTTGGACTGAGTCAGGTTGTGAGAGATCCTCCTGCAGGCCCAACACAAACATGAATTTACTTTGTACCCTCCATTGTCTGTGCTGCCTGGTGAAGCAGCATTGCTGTTGAGATGAGGAGGTTTGAAGTGTGTGATTCACCAGACTGTTGCAATTGATGAGATGCTGAAGCTGTGCACAGGTCACATAATTATATTCCGACTCACAGGATGTAAATCCAGATGGTTATTCAAGAGCCTCACATTTTTGCATCAGGGTAAAGGTGAAACAACTTCATTAAAATTATTCTCCCCGTTGCATCTTCTATTACCTTTTTCTTTTTCTTTTTTTTTTCTTTTTGAAGCTTCTGGGCTACATAACCATATCCAGGGTATTATCCTCCTTCAGGGATGAAGGATAATGGGATATTAAAGGAAGCCCAGGTTCTCCAAACATCTTAGTTTTGCTGATAAAGGTTGGCTGTATTTTATGTGCTGTTACAGCAAGAAACATGAGCTGCTGTAGGGAATGTGTTTGTCTCCGTGGTCCTAACAAGTGCATTCCTTTAAATTTTATAAAAATTCCCTTCCTGTTTCAATACAGGCAGAATCCAAAATTGAAAAACTGTAAGTCACATTTGAATAATTGCCCTGCTTGCCCTGTACCTAAAGCTGAATTGTCATCGTGCTGCCATTGTAATCTCGGGGCATGAAAACCCTTCAAGGTGATCACCAATGGAACAGGATTGTTTTGCTAACTTAATCTCTTATTTTAAATGAGCTTTTCAATTTATTCCTGAGAGTAGCAGAAAGAAACAGTGAAATTTGTATCTGTGGCAGTCCAAGCCAGTTACCAAGGGCTCTACAGCCTAGAGCATTTCCAGAGCTTTGCAGGGAAGAAGTCAGACTGTGTAAATGGCAGAACTGACTTTGCACTCAAACCAAAAATATACAGATGATAGGGGATTTAGTATTCTATTTTATTTCATTGATAATTTACTACTTATGTTTCCTCATTTTGTTTTGGTTTTGTTGCTAGCTTCTTTTTGGTTTCTTGTTGGTTTTTTCTTTTAATGAAATGGGTTTGCTGACAGCATTTGATAGGATGGATGAAAACCCAGGGCTATATCATCACTTGGATCTGGTCAGTTGGCATAGCTGCATTTTGTACCAGCTGGGGTTCTGCCTTTCAATTTGGAACAAGTTTTATACTCTGATCCTCTTTTTTCTATTTGGACACAAACCAGTAAAACTGTTACAGAGTTTCCCTCCCTTTTCTATTTCTGTTTTGCCTAGTTTCTAAACTTCCTGGAGGAGATGACATCCTTTCTCTTTCCAGAAAGAACCTGGCAAATAATTTATAAATAAACAAAGAAATAGCAATAATGGAATAGAAGAAAAGGAATGCTATCCATTATTTATGTACATAATTAAACGGAATCCCTGGTTATTTGAAAGTACAAAGACAAAACTTCACCATGGGTGTGTTATGTACATAAATGCTGAAGCACTTCACGGTGGTCTTATATGAGAATGCTGCTTCCATTTTCTCTCCAGAAATTACATTTTGTTTCATCAGGCAGCTCTCATTTTGCAGCTATTACTACACGCACTGCAATTCCTGCTCAAGTTTATCAGGAATTCAGCAATTAATGGTCAGGGGGTTGCTTTTCGGGTTTTTTTGTGTGTCATTATCCTGTACATCCAAACGCAGATTTGGTGGCAGTAGAGCCATGCAGGCAAACAGAGTGGCTCCAACCCGTGACACACGTCCCCTCTCCGTGGGGCACATGGGAAGTTTTGCTGCCTTGGACACCCCTGTTTGTTTCATGGAAAGGAGAAACTTGAGCATTAACCATGTTTGCTCAGTTAAGTTATTGAGCCACTGCTTGAATTACTCCTCCACTATGTTGTTTAATCCCCTGGTGGGGGTTGAAGCTGCTAATGCAAACACCAAGAGAATATTTTTGTTTATTTCAGTTTTGGCACTGATATCAAATATGGTACATTATTTTTCTGTAGTTCTCATTTTCTCTTTAATCCATATTTTTATGTTGTACCATGTTGCCCAGAATAATAATGGAGTTGTTTCCTACATAAAAGAAATGGGGAAAAAACCCCAAATTAGTTGAGTTGTCTTAACTGAACAAGGAGATGCTTAAAGTTAAAACAAGGAGCTGAACTTGGAGCTCCTAATGTGGTCTGCAAAATGAAGCTGTGTTCCCAAGTGAATAGATTAGTAGGTTTTATGAACTATTATTTTTGTTTCCCCAGACTGTGTTCTGTGAAATGGAGCAATCCAGCTCTCTGCAGGATAATGCAGTGTGAAGCAGATGGAAAATCACTTTGTTTTTAGGTGCCACTGAGTTTACCTGGTTCCCACGGAGCTCCTGCCAAACTGGTCTGGAGCCGTTCAATCCTTGCCAAAGTGTGGCTCTGCTCCAGAAGGGAGGCTGTGTCCCAAAGTGTGCCCTGGCTTTGGGGCCAGGCACTAGCATGGAGGGGAGTCCTGCAAGGCACCGGGAGGCTCAGCCCAGGAAATGGAAAATGCCCAGCAAAGCCCTCAACCAGGCCCTGGAAATGAGCTGGGAGTGGTGCTGTGCCAGAGCATTCCAGAGAAACCCCAGCTCTCCGAGCTGCTCCTCTCTTTCTCTGTTCTAGGAGGGGTTCTTCTTTCTAGAAATTTCCCATTGTGTACCTAAACCCCTTCCCAGTTTACTGTAGGTGATGGGATCAGCAACAATTTTGACTAAGTTCATTGCAGTCTGCTTAGCACTACCAGTTCTAAGAAAAAAGAAAATACTTTTTCTACCGAGGAAAAACATGCAATCAATATTTGTGTTGTACAGCAATCATCAAAATCCATGGGTGTTGCCAGAGATACACCTCAGAATTTAATGAGGTCTGTCAGGGAAATGAAATTCAGCAATGAGTTGCCCAAAGGAAACCACAAACTACCACTGGGTTTTATGTGCGTGAGTCTCGCCAGCTTTGGAGCAGAGGCATAACAAGGCCCATATTTCACTCTCCTGTTTTGAATGTTTTCCCTTTTGCAGGGCAGCTTTCCCAAGGACTGGCAGGGACATGGAGCCCTGTTAGGAGTGCTGGCTTGTCACCCATGCCATGATCCAACAGCCTTGGCTCCCTCCTGTCTGACGTTATCAGAGCAGACACCACCAAGGCTGCACTTGCCTTGTGGGGCTGTAGTTTTGGGGTGACCTTTGGTTTGCAAACCACACAGAAGAAATCCCACATTTCCCTGGTGTGCTGGACACACCTGTGGGTCCCAGAGGGAGGACACCCAGCAGAGTCCAGATGTGAGGAGTAGATCAGGTTTTCTGCAGTGAAATCCATGGGAAAAAAAAAATAGTTTCTTGTGCTTGGGACCTAAAAGAGTCCCTGATTTAAAAATGAATACTCAGATCAACTGGGTGTGAGAGGAGTAGATCAGGTTTTCTGCTCTGACCTTTATCCCCATTGAGGGATCTGTGAGAGGGCACTAAATGTTCCTGGTAATTCTAGATGTTCCAGTTATTCACCTGGCTGAAGTGTGGGACATCAAAACATTATGAGCAAATGTCCCAAATCATCTTTTCCCATCCAGTCAGGATTTCTGGCTGGAAAGGAGCAGTATGCCCACCCATCTATGGCTGGTGTTATTCCAGGAGTGGCGTTATTCCCCGAGATAATCTATCCTAAAACCAGAAGGAATTACTACATCTAAACGGGCACAGGCAAATTGCCTGTTGGAGGGGAGAAGGCATGGCTGGAGGAAGCAAACCAAGCATGGAATTCTAATGCTAGATTTTGCCAATTTGTAAAGTTTAATTACTTATACTTGTGGTACCTCTGAAGAGAAACGGAATCCAGGTTAATCTTCACAAGATATGCAATAAAAATTATTTATTAAAATAAGGCCTATTACTGTCATTATCAGACACATGTTTAATTAAATCCAAAGTTGTGTCAGTAGAAATTTTTACTTATATTATCTCAAAATGTTTGGGCTTCGTCATCTTTCTAAGCTTTACTTCTCTTCTATAAAGATCATGAACTCTGCTTAATTAGAGGGAGTAGTTATAATGTCAGAGCAAATTAATTTCAGCCAATAAAGGGGCCCCTGGAGGATGCCAGCCCCCCTCACCTGTAGCTGGGAAATCCCGGCTTGGCGCTGAGCGAGCTCTCATTAACTGGGAATGAGATTTCCACGGATCCATTGCAGCAGGAACCAGGGATCAGCCTGGGGACTGCGACCCCACCGAAGGACAGCACCCAAGCTCCATTCCCAGCACCATTCCCTGCCTCTCCAAAGCTTCTTGGCTTTAAGAGAGAGGTTGGAAGCTCTGGAAGCAGGTTTGTATGCAAGGCTTCTCCCAGAGACTCGGACTGTTGTCTCTCAGGGACACCTCTGCAATATATTCACACAGCAAGTAGAAACGATTTTGGCTTTTTAGCTACTCTTTTTAGCTTTTTAGCTACTCTTTTTTAGCTACCCTTCCAACAGAGCCAGGCCAAAATTCTCAGTTGTGTAAGCAGATCAGTTGATCTGAGTATTCGTTTTTACATCAGAGTCTCTTTTAGGTCCTGAGCACAAGAAAATTTTTTTCCCCGTGGATTTCAATCAATGCTAGCTTTAAATGTCTGCTTTTTTTTTTTTTTTAATTGCATGCCCTTTTTTCCCACGCTACTACACTAATTTTGTATGTAAAATAGCAGAGCAATTTCTCATCCTGAAAGAAATTTATTTGCATAAAAATAAACACAGTAACTTTTTCTAGGTGTTAAAAAATAAAATAAAAAGATAAGTTAATAGTAAATCATTGCTTAAAAATGTATTTTGTCCCAAAATTCTGGGCTACTTAATGTTCTTAAGAAGTCATAATGAGCTGAATTTGTTGGTTAAATTAAAATGCTTTTTCTCATATTCAGTAAATGCAGTGTGTGTGCAATTGAACAAAAATAAAATTGAAATTTACATTTTCATCAAATGAATAACCACATGCTGAGGATTGCTTGACTGCAATTTATGATTATGCAAATGAAACAGGTTTTGCAACTAGGATATGTACAATAAATGGGAGTTCCATTATTATGTATCAAAAAGCCATTAACCTTGAAAATTATATACAATTGACATGAACATTTCTAAAATACATCTAAAACCTGCTAATGTTCTCCCTCTCCTCCCCTATGTATAGGGACTGTATATTAGATTTAGCAAAAGAATTCAGAGTGAATAATTTATTAAATGAGCTCTGCCTCTCTTTTGTTGGTGAGCTCTCTGTAACAACTTCCTGGGTCCTTTATTCATTATTTAAATCAGGAAATGTTGCTGATTAATTCCTCATCTGCTGACAAGAACACGAGTTCCAAAAGCTGTTCATAACCAGAATTTGCTGTTCCAAAGTCCTGCGAGGCAGCAGGGAGGGGGTGCTGAGGCTCATGGCAGCTTCCCAGATTACAGGGTTCCTTTTTGGGAACCCTCACCTGGCTGCTGTCTGGCAACTGTTGGTGTTTGATGGTTCCAAATGAAATTCTCTTTTTCCTCAGTGACAAAACCACCAGCACTGGCAGGGAGAACACAATGGGGAACATGCCCTCGGTTCTGGCTCTGCCTTGGGATGGGCAAGGCAAAGCAAACAGCCCAAAGCTTAAAGCCTTGAGACAATTTTCCATGTATTTCCTGTAAGATGGGCCCTTCCTGAGCAGAATTTTGACTTGTGGAGAGGAACCCCCTCCATGGGACAGGCAGAGTGGGGATGTTGGAGGTGCAGCCCCAGTGCCGGGGCAGGTTTGGCAGCTGCTGGGGGGTTGCAGCGCTCACGTTCTGTCTGCATGCTCCAGGTGCTGCATTCCTCACCCAGAGCCATTGTCAGGAAATCTCCAAGGCTCCCAGTGCCCTGCTGTGGATTGCTAGTTAATGCCAAAACTCTGAAAATAAAAATACGCATCATAAAGCAATAAAAATTTATAATGTTTCCGCAGGCTGGTTCTCAGGTGTTACCTCAAGGCTGGTTTGTTCTTTCAATGACTATTTAGTGGCTTTGTGGAAGTGTTTCAGCTGTATCTCTGTGCCAGTTATACAGAAGGCTTTGATATTCTGGGTTATTTTTGCCATAGGAGGAGTTCACAGGATGATACACAACGTGTATGTTACCAAGATCTCTTGGTAGGAGATTGCCTTATGTGTTATCCACAATATTTAATTTGCAATAAGTTCTGATATTCCTTTTCCTCACATGCCCAGAGCTATCAGAGGATAATGCTTATAATATTTTATTGTAAATCAATGACAATAGTGCTAAATATGGCCCTCATCATCCTAAACCAAGGACCCTTTTGGCTGCTCTTTTCTTCTCTTGTCTCTGTAAGAAAGTGAAAGTGTTTCCTTGCCCAGGTCTCACTTTTAGAGTGGATTTTGCAGTAAACCACTGCCAAAAATTGCTAGCATAGAGCATTGCAATGAAATAAAATACAGATTAAAGTAGATGGAAGTGTCATAAATGGGAAGAAGGACAGGAGGAGCTGGAAATCTGTGTATGTTCAGTTCAGTGTAAGGGTAGATGCTGACGTTTTGAGCATTCTAAAGTAGAAAATTGAGACTATGAGTGGTTCCATTGGCAAAGCAGACAAGTTTTGTTACAGACTTGGAAGAACCTGCAGCAGAAAGGGACATATGGACATTTAATTTTAAATTTTCAATATTACTTTTGACCACAGGAAATAGTCATGTGACATCTACTGAGGGATTCTACAGCAGCTCAATTCCCAAGAACTGCTCTTGGTTGTACCCTTCAAAACTCCTCTGTATTCAAGTAGATAAGGTGGATCTTGTGTTACTTTTGAACTAGAAAATGATGGCCAGATAAATAAATATTGCAGATGAATCTACTTAAAATGGAGTTAACCAAATTCTCCCCAGAACTGGTGGGATGTGTTTGCACTGTGCAGTTTGACCTGATGGGGGATGCAGGTCCATCCTGTAGGGTTAGCAAAGCCCTTGCTTTTTTACTTTAAGGTGGTTTAATGTTTTATTCTATATGAAGGGTTGAATTACAGAACTTTAAAACCAATTTAAAGGGCTTTTTTTTAACCTAACATTGTATTTGCTGTCCACTGCAGTGCTGCAATGTCCTTCAGTACCTACCTGGGCTGAGCCCTTGGGCACCATCAGCCTCCCCAGATGGAATGGCCCATGGAAAGCCTTCTCCCTGCATTGCTTCTTCCACCACAAGCATGCAGCTGAGAGCTCCTGGGTGCTACTGTTTACTTGCAAACACAAAAGAAAGTGGCTGTTTGCTCACACTGGCCGTTGCTTTCATCACAAACTGGAAATCTTGGAAAACCAGGAAATCTTGGAAAAACAACGCATCTTGGAAAACCAGCATTATTTTTTTGTACGTTTTAACTCCTGCATAAATCTGTCACAGAATAGATCATGACTGAGCATTTCATGTGCTCCTCCTGCTAAGTTTGCCAGGGAACAACAGAAAGCCAGATCTGTGTCTTGTTTTTCATAACTCTCTGTCAACACTCCCCAAATTAATCTCAGGAAATACCAGAAATGCTAGTATCTGCTCTTTGTGTGTGCTCTCAGAACAGATTTAGGACACTCCTTTGAAGAATATATATAAAGCCAGCATTTGCCATGAGTTAAAAGTGTCCTTTTTGACATGTCTGGAACACATTCCTCAAAGTACTGAGCAGTGACTGCACTTTTAATTCCATGGATATGTCTGGACATGTTCAAATGCAGCAGAGCACAAACCCAGAGCCTCTGGCTCATGCTGCATGTGGTGCCAGGGGTTGTGTGAGAACAGGGGAGGCCCAGCAGGCAGGGACACCCTCCCACACCTGCCCTGAGAGCTCCCAAAGCCTTGCCAAATAGGATATTTCTGACACGACCTGCCTGCAGTGCTGTGCATCCTCTTGTTGCTGAGTGTAGCAATCAGCAGTGACTTCAGCACCAATTCCTTAATTTAGGGTATCACAAGTTGCTGAGGCTGGTGCCTCACTGGGAATGAGCTCATTTTCCTCTGCTGGCCAATACCACTCAAGGGTGTGTTCAGGGCTCCTGTCTCCTGTGAATTAGGAGTAAGAAACTTTTTTTAACATGAAAATGTAGAGGCTGAAGCAGAAAATGGCAGCTGTAAGGTAGCTGTGCCTGGTGCTTTCCTCATCAAACAAGGAGACTTATTAATACACCAAAAAAAAAAAAAAACCAAAAACAATTAAACCCCTCCATGAGGTACAGGACTGTGAGAGTTTTTATTATCTGTAACTCTTCAGCCACTAGATGGTGGGAAAGCTGCAATATGAGAGGACTCAGGCACCTGATGTGCCCTCCAGGGTTAACCCACAGCAGGCAGGAGTGAACACAGCACTCAAATCGTCGTGAAACTTCCCTGTGAGGTGGCATCTGGATTGTGACATTGCTTGTATATCTCTATCCAAATCAGCTTTGTCCTGGAGAACCTTGTCTGTGTTACCAGGGCAGCTAGCATGAAAAGAATCCCCTTTAGTGGCCAATTCCAATAAAGAAACTAAAAAGAAAAAAATATCAAGGGATGTGTTCATGCTAAATTCAAAAGTACCACAGACACAGTGCAGCCAGTGCCTGTTTTAAAGCTGATCTGGTGTGCTGGATGCCTGCAGCCCCCTGTGTCATTAAATAACTGAGAGAACCCCTAGAACACTTCAATGCAGAGTGCACTGAGTAATTTTCCTCTCAGTTGCTTCCATGGCTGATAGCGTGAAGAGGAGGTGTGCAGCATTCCCAAAAATATGGTGTGCGCAGGGCTGAATCTTTCTTCCACAGTGCTCTGGAATTTGCTGAGCTGGTTTTTCATGTGGACATTTGGGGAGGAAATGGTTTGATTTGAAAATGTCTTTAACAAGTTTATGACTCCCTGCTCTGCTCTGAAGGACAGCTCCATAAATACTCCTGGCTCTGGGATCCCTCGCCAGGATCTCTGCTGGAGTGGCAGATTCACCACCTCCCTTTTTGATCATGGAAATGAACTGAAGTCCCATCTTCCAATGCAAATGGCTGTGATAGCAGCCCTTAATGATTGAGGTAACTCCAGAGCAGGCTTTGGGAGCATCAGATGATGGCAATGCCTTTGATTTATGTGCCACCTTTCATTCCCAGCCATCTCAAAGCACCTATAATTTCTGGCAAACCTGTGCTGAGTTAATGGGTTATTTCAAAGTCTATTCAGCAATAACTGTTAAGTGCTCAGAAGGAAGACTGATTGATGGGTGAGATGGCCCAGAACTTTAATTAACTTAATGAACAATTTTTTGAACTTAACAGAAAGTCTAGCACTAACACAAGTGGAGCCATGAACTTTAATTCCACCACTCATTCCATTAAACCCTGAGCTCGGTGGTAATTTAAAGCCTTCTCTCCTGCTCTGTGTGTGTTTTCCAGAGGAGTCCACTGAGACATTGCTGACACAGAACCACTTCTGCTCTGGAACTTCTCACACCTGCAGAGAGCTCCAGGACCCTGTGACAAACAGCTCCTGACCCCAAGGAAGCTGCTAAAAAAATTTGATATGCAATGAGTCAAGTTTACCAGGAGGCTGGAAAAAAGTATTGAAAGTATTCACAATAATTCTGGGAGAATTATTAACAAGCAGATATTAAAGACTCTGGTTCGACACCTGCTCTGTTGTTTTGCCTATGACAGGAAACAGAAGTGGTAAATAGCTGAACCAGGGCAACAGGCAGCAGGAAAACAGCATGAAAGGCAGACAGATTGCTATTGAGAAGATGGTTTTGGGATCATCTTCATGTGAAAGTTCTTTTTAAATTAGTAATTGGGATCACACATACATTGCCTGTGTCATCTACACCTCCTTGTACTCTTCTTACGCCTCTCTGTTATTGTACTTTTAAACCTTAATCATTTTTCCACAGAAATGAAAATTGTTATTAGCATCTGTTGTGTCTGCATAATTACCATGCTGTTAAAAGGCTTATTTCTATTATTCCCAGATCTTTTCCACAAATCCTTACATTGGTAATTAGGATATCTTACAAATACTGCTGCTATGAAAAGGATCAGAAATTTTCAGCGTGAACCAACAATTTCCTTCTGATGACTCATGCTATAAGGGGTACCACAGAAATAATAATAATATTAGAAAAAAGCAATAATTCCAAGCTGTGTTTTACTGTATGTGTTACCAAGGAGATCCAGCTCTGTGAGTGACTTTAGGACCTGGACTCCTTGTACCACCTACAGCAGAGGTGTCAAGAATGTGGTAATTTTTTTGGCTAGAGAGAATTTTAGTATAGCTTGTTCCACCTGTATTTTCATCCCGGACATTGAGGAGGGGTCGGAGGAGGCACCTGAGGGTGGGGTCTTGTGCCAGGAGCCCTTTCTGAGCAACAGGGAGAGTGGAGCTGTGGAGAGTGACGTGGGGTGAAGTCACTGCGGGTTCACACGTGGCTTCCTGGGACTGCAGGGCCGTGCCCATGGGGAGCAGCAAGCGGCCACATCCCCAGGGTGGCCTTGCACAAGTGTCTTTGTTCTTCCATGAGGCCTTAAAAATGCAGGGTCAGGGCTGGCGTGCTCTGGGGCATCCCGGGGTGCTGCGGGCGTGACTCCCGCGGGCTGTGCAGCTGGCAGGCAGGCCTGAGGAGCAGGAGGCGTGGGCATGGCAGCGGCCCGGGCCCGGGCCGTCCCTCAGGGAGGGACACGGGAGGGCTGGAGCTCCCTGTGTGCGCAGCCTCTCCCTGTTTGCCTGTCACAGCTCTCCCCAAAGCCCAGCCAAGCGCTGCTCTCTTGTTCTCAGGCCCTGATTCTGAGCGTATCCTGCACAGAGCTTTGCTGCTGTTTCGGCCTCTGCCAGCAGAAGGAACCTTAACCGCCTCTTACATTTATTCCCAAGGAAAAATGGCTGGAGAGTTCTGAAGCCCCTTTGGGCCAGGTTTAACCTGTTTCACGATGCTTCCCTCCAAAGCCTGATGTGGGCCATCTCTGAGGAGCTGAAGGAGTGGTTTGGAGCCTTCCCGTTCCCTCCACATGTCCCAGCTCCCACCCTGCTGGGCCAGTTCCCCACGTCCCAAGGAGGGGTTATAGGGCCACGGTTTCACTGCTGCAGGACAAGCTCCTGGAAACTGGGGCTGAAGGGGGTGGAAAAGAGAGACTGGAGCATCACCAGGAGCTGTACAAGGCAGCAAAGGTGAGTGTCAGGTTTCTGGTATCCAGCTTGGGCTCCGTGAGCTTTGGAGTGCGGAATTCAGGCTTCAGATGCTGCGTTCCCTTAAAACTTCAGATGTTCAAAAGTAACTCTTTGGCTGACAGATCTCTCAGTACAGATAATTCTATCATTTCCTGTTGCTGTTTGCCGTTTTTTGTTGTGTCTGCAGGCATTAATCCATGCTCTGTCCTTTTGGTTTTGTGACATTCTCCTCTCCTCCTCAGCTCAGAGAGAAAGGGTCTTGCTGCATTGGACAAATGTCCTTTTCTAAAATTCATTTTTCCTAGGCCACATGACCACAGTGATCTCATTCTTTAAGAGGCTGGGCTGTCTGAAAGTTTGAGAGAGACAAAAAAAGCAGTTTCTGGGAGAACTGTTAAAAGATATCCATTTTTCACAACTATAATAGAACCTCATAATTAATTTAAACAGAATTTGTTTTCCATAACACAGATTTGTGGGTGTAAAGTATGTCCTTTGAGAGAGGCAAGAGAAAACAACCTCAGTTATTTTTGATTACCTTTGTGTTTTGCTTTTTATTCATTATGTTAATTTTATGCTAATAACCTTCTTACATTAAGGTTCACTTTATACTGCATAAACTGACAAATAGAGTAATATTTATCAAGCATAAATATTAAAAACACTATAAAGACTTCTAGGCTTCTAATTATTATGCTAATATATCTCTAAATTATTCTTGTATTGCCACCCTACAGTTCACTGTGGAACATGACACAAAAATGGCAAAAAAACCAAGATTCTATTTTTTAATGCTATTAATGAATCACATAGGAAGGCTTTCTATGAATTAAAAGAGCACCAGTTATAGCATTGTGGAGGTGAAGATATAGAAGTAATTTCATCTGGTGAGCTGTTGAGCTTTTGTTTATATTATCATAAATACCAAGGAAATCCAAAGTGCTTTTTTGTCTTTCAAGTACAGGAAATCCTAGTATATTGCATGGAAATTCCCCCTGTCGAGGCAATTCTTGGTATTTCTTTTCAGAGCAGTGTGTTTGTTGGTGTCTGTTCAGATGGTGCAAGGCTGTGAGTTTTGGCCTCTCCTGATTTTGTGTTCCATCCCTGGGGGCAGATGGGCCCCAGATGTCAGATATCACATTTATTCTGGTGCTGTTATGATTAGGGGCAAAATCCCTCCAGTATGTGGAAGGACTAATTCTCTCTTCTTTTTCCACCCAAATATGTGACTTTTAAAATCAGAAATTCTGGTTTTTTAATAAAAATTTCACGGGTTTTATGTTGGTTTTATTTATTTGTTTTTGTTTTGTTTTCAATCTGTCTCAAATGTGGGCACTAGAGAGAGCAACAAAAATGCTTTAATGGCAGCTGATTTTTCAGTTAACCCTTCACTTGTCCCATCTACAACGGAACAGGCTTGATGTTAATAGGATCCTTTATTCCCTACAGCTAAATTCACTGCATGTCTCTTTGTAGGAGTCATTAACAATTGGAATAATAGTGGTCTAAAGGTATGAACTGAGTGTCCCGAGCACGGAACTGGCTCCTCCTGGGGAGGTTCCACACCTGGGAGCTGTGGGGAGTCACTCCTCTCTGAAGAACAGCTTTGATTCCCTCACTAAAAGCCTCTGCCAGTCACTCTGGATTGGGGGCCTGTGTGCAGTGCATTATTATTGTCTTTTTGAAATGGAAACAAATTACTCTGTCGGGATATCGTGCTCTGGCATAGACAGCTGCTCAGCTGACAATCACGTCTTTAAAATGATATTGTAGCACAAAGTCAGTGCTGTGAAGGAGGGAAGGGCAGAGGGGTCTCATCAGAGAGCAGGGAAGGATAACACAGAGCAGCAGCCCAGTTAGACAGGGCTGAGAGTGATGGGGCTGCAGAAACGAGGGGCTGAAAGGGGCTGAGCAAGGAGGGTGGCAGAATTTATGGGAAGAAGAGGAAAGGAAGCACTTTTCTTGCTTTCTTCTTTCAGAGTCTTCAGGGAAATAGCTTGGTTAATTCACAGGTTTCCATTCCTTCATCTGTTTGTCTGTGTGTGTGAGAGAGTGGACGTGCTGTGTAAGGATGAGTGTGACTCAATTATGGAGGGAAAGGTAAATCAAGGACCCTGAGTTTGTCTTTTGGGCATGTTTAAAGTGAGATATGTGTGCATCTGGAAAGAAGCTGGTTTGGAGTGCTGGAAACTCAGGTGCAGGGAAGTTCTGTCCCTCTGTGCCAGTCTCCACATCAGGGCATTTCTGCTCCCTGTGGCACTCTGGAAGTGTCAGAGGCTGCAGAGGAGCCCTTCCCTGCCCCTGTGCTCACCTGAACATTTCATACAGCACACACAGAGCCACGGGACCTCACTGCCCTCAGCACGGAGCACGGCCACAGGAGACTGAGTGCCTTTACACACAGCTGCCTGTGCGGGGCTCAGTGGAGAAAGATAAACAGATAAGAAAGTGTGGCCAGATGTATTGCTCAGCTGTGTCTGCATTGCTTGTTTTAGCTCTTTCATGCTAATGGTTTGAAAATACAGTCAAGTTTCTGGTGGAAAGGATTTTTTAACGAAAAATCAGTACCTATTTTTGACCTGTGTAAGAATCCAAATAAGACCCACTTTGTTGTTTTTGATATTACAACTCCCAATTAAGTGTTTAACAAGAAAATATTCCTGCTGGGAACATTCGATATCAATTTTCAGTAACTAGTTGCAGTGTGAAATCTTGGTTTCTCTGCAGAGAACCAGTTTTTTTGTCTCACCCAGCCAGATATTGATCCCTGTCTCCATCAGGGGAAGTCACCCTGCCCTTCCCTCTCCAATCCTCAGCATGCCTGCTTGGCCCTGTTTATAATGAACTGCAGAGACACAGTCCTGAGGCACTGGGCACATCCCAGTCCCTGGAGTGCTGCTGCCCAGTTCCTTACTGATGTGAGAGATCTGTATAAACCTGCCCGAAATCAAAGGGAAAAAACACTTTCAAAGTGGATTGAGCATTAATTTTGGACATATTTGCCTTTACTTACAGACCACAGAATGGAAGAGTTCCCTTTTCAGGTGGTTCTCTACCACCTCTATGATTTTTAGCATAAATTTTGTGTTTCTTTAAAGTACACCTGAGTGCTGGTGCTTGGGAGATGATCTTAATTCCACAGGTAGCAGACAAACTTATCCTACAACACTGCAAGAACGTGGAGAGAGGGGATTAAGGTCATTTGTCTGATGGTGAATCTGCTATGTGCAGAATTCTCTTCTGTTTTATAAGTATATCAGGAAAGCAGAGGTTTTTCCAACCTGAAATAGTGAGTGCATAATTGAATAAACTCTGTCTATATGTATGTGAGGGAGAGGGAGGAAAGAAAAAGGGATATTTTCTTCCTTTTCACTTTTTGTAGCAGTTGGCCACACAGATGAAAACAACCCACAGCACAAAATAATTGTGAAATCAATCAGTAATCCAACAACCCTGAGCTCTGGGGTAACCTCCTAGGAAGGGAAAAAAGAAAGAAGAACACCATATATTAAATACAAATCCTGAAAGATAGGTAATGTGCCAAAGAGGTTATTGCATTCAGGAGGCTTGATAAGGATGATTTAGCAGGGTGAAGAGATCACCTCTGCAGATCAGAGAGGGAAAGGACTGTGAGGAGATAAAAGGAGGAATGCACAATAGATAAGTAAGCCTTATCTTCTTTGCACTTACCTCATGATTGGTAACATTTTGTCTTCTTTCCATAATCAAATTTCCAAACCCTCAGATGCAGAGCACTCTGACCTTTGGTCTGTTCTGTAGACCAGCAGAACCAGGACAAAATTAATGGAACCATTGGTGAAATTTAGCTCTTGTTTATTTAACAACAAACAAGTAACTTACACAATTTTAGGCTAAATATCTGGGGGTCTAGCTGAAAATTGTGGTAAGTTCCAAATCCTTCTTTTGTTTCTGCAGGCAGGTATTGAGCACAACACTTGTAAATGTATTTCTGCCTCGGACACTGGGCTGGGGGCTGTGGACACACAGAGTTGGCTCCTTTAGAAGCTCACTTGAATTTAGACCCCATCTGGATACCAGTTCTGAAAGGATGTCTTGTACCTACTACAGAGGGAAAGCTGCCTTTCAGAGGAAGTGGCTGTTTCTGTTGCTAGAAAAGTCTATAATTGCCTTGGTCAAAAAAGGTTTTTGTCCAGCTCCAATGCATATACCATATGCCATAAATTATATATTTCCCATCAGCATTGCTTACAAATGTCCTACAGTTTTAAGGGATTTTTTTTTGCAGTCTGATAAGAATTCCAAGGGAACTCTTTTTTTTTTTTGATAGTTCTTGGAAATAGTTTGTAATTATTACCGTTCTTCAGGAAATGCTTTACTAGAAAAATAACTGCAGTCTCCTGTTTGTGTATTTTGAACATTTATTGGGTACCTGTAATTTGAAAGTATAGAGGGGCTGGAAATAACCACTTGGAGAATATTGACAAAATCAGACAGGACTGAGTTAAAGAATCATAATTCTGTTGTGCTTAAATGCAGTAACTGCCTGGAGCTTCATTCTGGGATTAAATTGGTGATATATCGAATAGAAATTAATGCCTTTTTTATAAATACAACTTGAAGCCACAAGCTTATAGTTAAAATGTATAGAAGCATTTTATTAGGCAGTAAATAGCTGTATCAGTGTTCAAGTGGGCAGTGCTGTCACACGAGAAATGAAGTGCAAGGCTTGGGCAGGTTGGTGGAAAGGATATTAAATATGATGCTGAGGATATGGGTTTAATTTAAAGAATCATTTTTGTTGCACCCAGAACTTTATTCTTTCATCTTACTGACAGCACAAATGTTTCCATCTGTTTGATTTCATCTTCTTCCTTCTCATCTCAGATATTTATATGTTTGCATGGCCCCATCATGATAATATCCTGTTGCCCCTCAAACAGAAATGTCCTTTACAATTTCTCTTGCTTTCTTCTTTCAGAGTCTTCAGGGAAATATCTTGATTAATTCACAGGTTTTCATTCCTTCATTTGTTTGTTTATGTGTGTGTATGTTCTGTGTAAGGATGGGTGTGACTCAATTATGGAGGGAAAGGCAAATCAAAGATTTGAGTTTGACTTTAGGGCATGTTTAAAGTGCAACACAGAGATGTGTGTGCATCTGGAAAGAAGCTGATTTGGAGTGCTGGAAACTTAGGTGCAGGGAAGTTCTGTCCTTCTGTGCCAGTCTCCACATCAGGGCATTTCTGCTTCCTGTGGCGGTGTGGGAGTCTGGGATTTCAGGATCCATGTCCCACATTTCAGTGCCAGACAGTAGCTCAAAGAGTTAAGCACCACTGTCCACTTTTATACAACTTTCATAAAGTCAAAACCAAAAAAGATTTTTTTTTTTACCTGAATCTGCCACATCCTTCTGGTTTACAGAAATTCCTTCTTGTGCTACTAAACTCTGAGGCCAAACAAACAAACAAGCAAACAGAATGAACCCTGGACAGTTCCAAACCTTTCAAAATTTTCCTCTTCATTTTTCCCCTCTCCAGTTAAATCGGGTTCCAGAGATCATATGGACAAAGCAGGAGAGTTGAGCACATCCCAAGGCTGGGCCTGCCAGCATCAGACCTGTCCTAAAGACCTCAGGGAATGTCTCAAACATCCCACTTCTGCCTTTGCACTCGTGTCAGAGCGTTCCATCCACTGCAGCAAGACTCCAGGGAACCTCCCTGTTCTTAGAGGATGACAAAGCAATGTGGAAAAAACCTGGAACGCTGCTAGGTTCTGTGCTTCTGTGAGAAAAGAAGCCATCAAATATTTCTGTCATCTCACAGTTGGTTTTCCAGCAAGGACTGAAATACCAGGAAATAGCCCAGCCTTGGTAACCTCCGTGACACCAGCTGGGTCAGCCCTGTTATCCCCCACGGATCCTGAACCTGGCAGCTGGGATTAAGAGCATCAGCCAACCTTCTGAGAAGTTGAATCTGCTCTTTTTTTAGCCCCTGTGAGTCACAGGAGGCACTGGCTGTGCTTGAGGGCAGCCGTGCACTTTTGCACTCAGACTTCACAGTGCTCCTGAGCACCAGGTTTGCCCTCTGATGGAGCCCCTTCTGCCTCCTCTCCAGAGTTCACCCCAGTAAACCTGGGAATTTGCTCTGTGAGAGCAGCCCCATTTTATAATCTTTCTTGAAAGAATACTTCTGAGACATGTGAAGGAGATTTATTTAAACAGGGAGGTAAAACAAGGCCTAGTCATAAACACAGAAGCCCTCCCTGTGTTTAAATTCTTTCCTCACAGGAATTTGTTTGTATTAGGTTTCTTTTTCAATAATTTTCTTTGGCTAGACCTTGCAGATGTCCACCTGACAGGTGTGTTTCTGGTCAGTCTTTAGAGCTCATTGTGAGCAGAGCTGAGGGCTCAGTGCCCTGCCTGACCTGGTGATGGGCAAGGCTGTCCTGGACACCACTGTGGGCAGTCAAAATGAGGGAAAGTATAATTTGCAGCCGAATTTTCCACAAGCATTTCACTGAACATAAATGGCCATGACTGTTTCTCCCCCGAGCAGCCGTGATTCTCCTTCTAGAAGGCAGCGAAATGATTCCAACGGGCGTGAATTGGTGCTTGCTCTGCCACTCTCACTGGATTTATTGGGGCTGAACTAACAGAAGGAGCAAAACTGCTCCTTAATCATGTCCCTTTCACAATTAGCAATGCCAATAAAAGCAGTGAGTGTGTGTTATCCCTGCTCTGTGCTGTGACTGTCAGTGGGAGCAGCACTGTTGTAATCTCTTTCCACCACCAGCACAGGGACCTCTGGGTGTGCAGGAAGCAGCTCTAATGAACCACATTCCAGCAATCCCCAGCTGCAAAATGGTTCCTACCTGGGGAAATTACACGAATACAGGTGGATAGTACTGCTAATGACAGTGTCTTATTGATAAAAGCACATTTCTCTAAAAAAAGATGAGGGAAAAGCCTTTAGTTACATACCCTGCATAATGAGAAGGAACCAGAGTTGGCAGCTCATCAATGAGGGCAGGAGGAGAAGCCTCTCCAGGGTGTAAGGAGCAGCGATGTCACTGGGGTGGCTGCTGGCCAGGTTCCTACAAGCCAGGCAGGTTAGATCTCAATGCCATGGCATGGGTGATGCCTTAGGATTTTAGCTTTTATATTTTTCATATATTCATAATCCTGTAATTCTTTAGTGTATAACCCTAAACTCCATACACAGTGTCAGCTGCTGCTTTCCCATTTTGCTCAGACACAACAATTCCTCTCCAGGTCTGGGAATCAAGGACACCTCACTGTCTCAGGCCCTGAGAAATGGAAACAAAAGTGAGTTGGGGGGGGGAGCTAACTGGGGGTAAAATCACTTCATTACCTGAAGTTGTAATAGGAAGATTAACCCCCAATATGCAAATGGACCAAACTTATAAAAGTGTGAAAACCTGTGACCCATTGTCTGTTTTTGGGTGTAACCCCTGAGGGGCTTCATCTGCCCTAAATGTACCTGAAGGCCCTTCAATAAATATGACTGCTTTTTATTCCCTTAATTTTGTCTGGCCTCTGTTTTCAGGTAGTCCCAAGGAAGGCATCATGGGATGGATGGAAAGGATTGACCAGGGAGCAGGGAGAAAGGAATTCCACAGGGGCCTTGCCATCAGCATGGAAACACTGCCTGGGGGGCTGCTCAGGGCCACCACAAAGGACCTTCAAAAACCCAAAATGACTTTGCAGAAATGAATGGCTCTGGGCTGGCATGTTCAGGACTGGAGGGCTAAGAGAACCAAAAATGATGCTCTTAAGAGAAAAATGAGACTGTGTCTTTCCTGCCAAAGCCTAGGGATCTAAGGCTTTGTCTGGTGCATACTAAAGAATGGAAAAAAGGCTTCAGGAGAGGAAGAGAGATCTCAAAATGTGAGAAAAAATAAACAGAAAGAGCACTGATATTTACATTGTGATCTTCCTGATTATTTGCTGTGCTATTGCATAAGTTTATTTACTGAATGCTGTCTTCTACCAAATAGATTGTTTCATTTCTTCTTGAGAATTGGTTTCTTTTGCTATTTAAGCAAGCAGCCCACAGGAATGCCTTCTCAAGTATTCAAGTTGCTTTGCAGACTCAGTGCTTCAGGCCTTCAGCAGTGTTGGTTTAGAATGGTCTGATTCCCTTTCTGCTCATTGCAGGGCTCTGCTTTCAGGCAATACTTCATCCAGTCCTGATGACAAACACAGGGAGGAGGTTTAAGTCCCAATATGCAGCAGAATGACTTTTATTTGTTTAACTGGCAGCATGTGGTAACTTCCTTCCTTCTTCAGTAAGCACAAGATGCAGCCCCAGCAGACATGTGGTGGTGTGTGTTTGTTTGGAACAGATGAGTTTGTGCCTTTAGGATGCACCTGAGCAGCAGATGCAAACCCCTCTGCCACAAACCCCTCATACAGAGATTTGGACTTTGTTTCCTTCCTGTGCTCCCTTTTGCTTCCAGTGTGGTAACAACTGATTCCTGGTTTTATGCAAAGAGCAATTAAAAAAAAAAAGTATGTAAGTACTGGCAAAACAGGATTGTACCTCAGGAGTGACAGCATGAAGTCAAAGCTACTCTGCAGGCTGGTAACCTTTCTACAATGTCTGCACTACAGCTATTTCCAGCTGGGTGGAAACCCCTCCCTTTTTGACAGATGCCATCTGTAGTGCCAAGTTACAGATTTCAGGTCTGTCCCATCCTGTCCTGTCCTACTTTTGACAGGTTCCTTTACTGCAGTTCAGCCAGCCTTGGCAACTCAATAGCTACAGGTAGATTTTCCCTTCCTGGCACTGCAAATGCAGAGGAGGAAGGGTGACAACTTCAGCTGGTGGCATCACTTAGTTTGGTAGTGGACTCTGGAGGTCACCCAGACTTACTAAAAGTGGGTCCAGCCAGAAAAGGTTGCTTAGGGCTTCTCAGTGGTGTTTTAGTAACTCCAGGGATGGACACTCCACGGCCTCTCTGGGTCCATTATGGTAATTTTCCCCTCCTTGAATTTAATTAACAGTTCCTGTGTTGGAGATTGGATACAAATTATAAAACAAACCTTCTGAAGTCATTCAGCTCCAATGGTTTCCTTTCAAATAACAAGAACTGATTTTGCCCATGTTTCATAAGAGAGGGCAACTCTGCCATCACGTTTATCAGAAAAGTCTTTGGCATCTAACGAAACTTTCCCTGTAAGAGTTGGAGCCTGTGAAGCTTTTTGGAAGGCTTTGCAAAGGTCATAGCCTCAATCCTCAGCTTCAAGGAGAATGTCAGGAGGCTTTACAGGGTCGTTTTATATCCAGCAACACAGGAGCAGATACGGCTACATAGTGTTAACTTGTCTTGGGCAAATATTTTCTCTGAGCTGCAAAAATGTTGTATTTATACTTTTAATGTATGCTGTATTATTAAGCCCTGACATTAAACACCTTCATGCCAGTCTGGAGGCAATGAACTTTGCTAATCAGACAGGAAAACAAGGGAAGGGGAAACCTGGCAGGTCTTTCAGAACATTTCTTCCTTGCTGTTAACTCCAGAGGTCCCTTCCAACCTTGCCCATTCAATTCAGTTAATGCTGAACTGATCAAAACTCTCAGCAGACAAAACTGAAGATATGGAAGCTCCTTGATTTTAAACTACAATGTATAATCCATTCTTTACATAGCACAGGGACCAGGACTCCCAATTATATCCTCTGCTTCTTTAACAGGAAAAGGAGTGGTGCCAACAGAGACACCCAGTTTTGATGCAAAACCATGCAGGTGAAGCCTTACCCAAAAAACTCCACAGAACAAATCAGCCAGAAAAATCAGCAGATATGTGAAAATGCCCCTTTCCCTGAGTATCCCAACAGTGTTATCCCCAACAGAAGAGCCTGCTGTTGCGGAAACAATTCCATGCTCTGCTGATGTCTTGGAAGTGCCAGGCAAGTTAAACATTTACAAACTCCAGAAGAGAAGTCTATAGAATACCGTGGGGCAAAATATGTTTAACTGCATTGGATAGCAAATTCCTGGAAAAATGAGGTATTGTTCAGCTTGAGACTGCTTGAGCCTGCCAAATAAATTCAGCTGGGAAAAGATGTTGAGGTCAAGATTAAGGGGAAAATGCAGCAAGTCAGCATTTAGGGCACTCCAGCATTTATTGCTTAACCCATCAGACTCACAGGATATTGGTTTCAGTGCTGTGAAACCCTTCTGTTGAAATGGTTTCACTGTATCAATTTCACTCGAAATGAACAATCAGAGTTCTGGGACCTGTTTGCACCCCCACGGGGTTTTTGCTAATAGTTCTTTAAGTCCAACCTGGTCTACCTTGCACAGACCACTTGGGTTAGTCTGGATCCTGAGAATAAATCTTGCAAGGTACATAATAAGAGTGGAATACTCAAGTTATAGTTTCTCCTCCAGTAAATGTTTGATTGACTAAGAAAAAATGGAAAGATTATAATCCCTTAAAGTAGCAAAAATGATGATTAGAACACTTTTGTGAAGGTGGAAGCTCTCTCTCCTCAGGCATTCAGCATTCGGCCTCCTCAGGCAGAGAGTGGAATAGTCATTAGAGTGGTTCGACTTGTGAGTCTATCTCATTTTAAAATAATCCTTCAAGATGAGTCATGCTTGTTTCAACTCCCAGTGTAACCGAACCCTTCAAGTAGCAAAAAAGAAACTCAGCAATAACTCCCACTCCTTTCTTCCTCCTCTTCCTCATGCTAAATCCCCTGTCCAGCTCTGGCAGAGCACTTCTGGCCAGCCACTGGCTGCAGCTTCTCCCAGTTGGGCTCCCAAAGACAAGTGTGCAATTAGCCTTTGCCTCCTGGGCTAATTGACCTCCAGCCTTTGTCTTTTCAGCTAATTAGCGAGGCAGCCAAGCTGGCTCTCTGGCCGAGACTGACACAGTGTTGAGGTAACAGGGAGGCTTTGCGATGAAACACCGATGCAAAAGGACAGTTCTCCCATTCCCCGTTGCTGTCAGCAGTCCCGGCCCTGCGGCAGCTCACCCTGGCACAGAGCTGGGGACTTCTTGTCCTGAGCTGGGCACTAGGAAAGGCTTCTGACTTGGCAATTCTGGCATTTCATTTCCTAAACCCGACTTTTCTGGGTTTCTACCTCTCTCTAGACAACCAAAAGATGGTATTCTAGTTTTTAATTTCAAATGGGCATTTTTCATGAGAAATGCTGTTTGATTGGCATGGATTTCTCCCTCTTCTGTTTTGTCTGTCAGGCAACTAAACCCAGCACGGGTAAATCACACAGCCCTGCTCAATCAATAGAGTGATAAAGACAAGGTATCAGCATTGTTCAAAAGATGGGATTTTCAGCCTAATGGCTCAACCTGCTCAGCAATTCTCTTTTGGTTTTGCCAGATGTAAGGGCATAACCTTGAGCAAGAGAAAAGCCTTTTCAGTCTTGTAAAAAACAGGTTCACATGAAGGCAGCATTGCAATTTTTGTTGTTATCAGGAGGGGTTTTTCTCTTGAGCCTCTCTTGAATGTCACAAAAAATTAAAAGCAGGAGTTACCCTAGTCAGTCCTAGTCAGGATTGTTTGCATAGACATTAACAGAAAAAGAACAATTAGTTCCCATTATTACAATTTTCCAAAAATGAGCAGAGGTCTTATTTTGCATGGTTAATTCAGGTGCTGCTCGAGTGCCCTGTGCTGGAGGTATCTTTGAATTTCATGGCTTTAGGTAGACTCTCCTGGCAGTCAGTGGTACAATATCAGAGTATGTCCTAGAATGATACATGGTTTATTTACACCCTGAAAGTGTCCTGGTGACGTGTGAATTAGCTAAAGAATATCTCGTGGGAGATGGTGTTCAAGAGCTGGGTTTGTGCAGTGTGGGGTAAGTTCCGTTGCCATGGTTATTCCAGAAAAATAGGTGTACAGTTAGTTAAGTCCCTGTCTAGTTTAACTTGCACAATAAATAAAAAATACAGGCTCAAAACTTGTAATGTGAAACAAAATCTTCATAATCTGAGGGTTCATGATAGTAAGTTGAAACTGGAATATATATAAGGCACAGATACGCAGGAGTGGTGGCAGCTAAAGCAACAGTATTCATCTTTTTACATAAATAGCAATGCAGGTCAGAAATGCAAAACAGGTCAGAAATAAATGAGTTTCTAGAAGCTGAAGTGATGATGTGATAATCTGCATTTTGGAAATGATCTTGTGACATTCAGAGCTACAAATAATGAACTTGGCTCTTTTTCACCTCTGGTTTTTTTTTATTATCAGAGAAAGAGGCAGCAGGAGGAAGGTCTAAAGCAGCAGAAAAGTGACCACTCAGGCTGTGCAAATTATTTAGAACCAGAATTAGTTGTCTAGCTGAAAGTAATTTTTCACATGATCTCTCAAATCTTTACTGACTGTGTTTCTCTTTAGGCACGGAATAATTTGATAACAGAATGTGAGTAATGCCTTAAGGGGAATTAAGTCTGTCTAATTATTTCTTGCTGCTCAAAGATAACAGTACCTTTACTAGGCTGTCTGAAAAAATGTGTTAGCATGAAATTTATATCCTTATGAGCACTTATATATAATGCCCGGTCCTCTCTTGTGGTCTAAAGCAATAATGGAATCTGTTTAACAGCAGAGGAAGGACAACCTTCATCCTCTTCTGCTCCCTCTCCATTTCAGTATTTAACTGTTTGAAGTGTTTATGAGAGTGGAAGCTGAAATCTCACAGGCTAGAGTAGAACTTGAGGTTTGTAGGAAACTTGGTTTTCAGAAATGATGTTTTTATTCTGATTTTGGGGGGTTTGACACAGCAGCAGAGCAATGTCTGATATTACAGCACCATATTATTGTGTTATAATACAGATGCATATCTATGAATAACCATAGCCAGAATTTGCCTTGTACACGTGGAAATGGGGGATTAATAAGTCTGATCCACCGCAGAGAGCAGTGTTGAAGTGAAGGTATGAAAACACACAAACACTTTGTTCAGGTGGTGAAAAAGTAAGTTACAGAAGCAGCATTAACTTTGTCCCTGTTTGGTTTTTATACAGTGGTATGCATAAAATAAGGCAAAAGTAAAATTTTCCTCAAAGGTGGAATAGAATGTTAAATCCAGTACAAATAATAGTATGGCTGAGCTTCATGATGTCAAGGCTTTTTCTTCTACCATTGGACATTTCAAACAGATGCAAGATCTTGAGTATCAGCTGGTGTAGAACAGCCATCAAAAATCAGTGTTCCAAGACTGGATGTGCAAAAGGGAACATGGTGGGCATTGGATGCTGTGTGACTGCAGTGCATGGGAATGGACTGAGGGCTGTCCAGGGATTTCAAATCCAATATCCATTCCAAAGGCAGAGGTCCATGTGTGAGTTCTGGTGATAATGTGGATAATGATTCTGTCAAGTCAAATGTACTTGCTGACCGATATAAATGAGTTATGGGGGCCTTTTGAATAATGTGCTGGTGATGAGCCATAAATCACAGTGCAATCCCAGTCCATCTGCAGAAGGAGGCCTGCAGTGCTTTACTGATAGCCCTCAAGTTGGTACACATATTAACATGAAAAATAATGAGTCTGCCAAATTTAAGCAGTGGTTTGTTTTGGATAAACACTCTGAGAATTCGGGCAGGCTGGTAAAGAGGTCTGACAGATTTGTTTGTCATATGAATAATACCTCATTTATTGTGTTGGAACAACTGACAGTCCCTTTTCGATGACAGCAGGTCAGGGATGAGCACTGCACAAGTCTAACAAGTATCCTGCTCAGCTGTCACTTTGTTAATATAATTATTATCTGTTAATTGAACAAATACAGTGTTCAGTATCTTGGTCATAGACATGGAGGATTTTGTTCTTGCTGAAAAAACAAATGAAGCAAAAGGGTGATCTCTCTGTCAAAGGGTTTGCAGTCTGAATCCAGCCAGGCTGAGGCAGTGGACAGACAAAGTGGAAGCTGAAGAAAGAATGAGGCCCTTTGGGTGTGTGAGATAAGCAGTGGGCTCAGGGCCCCAGCAAACGGATCAGTGCCAGGGCTTTGTCAGCAGTGCAGCCAAGGAAAGGCGGAGTCCCCACTCGAGGGGCTGGGGCATTCCTGGGAATCCTGGCTGTGGAAGCTCCTCTCAGCTGGGGGATGAGCCTGGCAGGCCGTTTCCAGTCTTGCTTCTTAAGAACCAGTGTCCCACCCTGAGACTGGGGCAGGGGTAGGGAAGGTTGGATATTCACTTGGCTGACTCGAGCTAAATTCAAGACAATAATAAGATTCTAAGAAATACCAGGTTCCAGGGATGTGCCGGATGCAGGCTGGGAGCAGCCCAGGCTGTTTGATGGCACCGTGGAGGGAAAGGCTGAAGCAGGCAGGGCTCCAGACCAGCAAGCCAAGCTTCTGCTTTATTAAACACCAGAGAATCCAAGCACACAATTTAAATCCATAAAAAACAGGGTTCACTGGTTCCAGTGCTCATGCTATCACTTGTTCCTGTTATTAATTTTCCCACTGGCACTCACTCCAGTGTAGTTTCGTGGCTGTACAAGATGTGTTTCATCTGTGGCCAAGCTGTGAAAACCTCAACTTTCTATTTATTCCTTGTTTTTTGGTATCATATAGACAAAAATGCATTTCCACTAAAGTAAATTTTGCCACAAGGCAAAAGAAATTCCATCTTTCCTGCCTCCTCCCATCTTATTTTCCCTAACTGTGACTTTGTTCAAGAGAAGAGGTAGCAGTAAAATTCTCTGACAATAATCACTCAATAATCTCTTCTGCTTTAGTACTTGGCTCTGTGATATTCTGAAAAATAAGAGGTGTTGATACAGACAGCATATAAGTATTCCTGCAAATAAGTTATGTTTTAAAATACCTATTTTTATCTTTCCATGTCTGCTTTTACTATGAAAAAACCGAAAAGATTTCTGTTACTTGTGAGGTTTCTACATTGAGAAAATTACCAACCAGGCACTATAATTGCTGTAGGAGAGCAGCAAATAAGACTGCTTCACATTATTTAGACAATTTGATTACTCTTACTCAGGATTTCAGAATGTGATAATCTAGTGTTGCTTTACCTTGAGTGCTCAACCATCCTCCACAGTGATTTATACAAACAAATGAAATGTCAAGTTGAAATAATCCAGGTTTAGATGTCCCGAAGCTCCACGTTTCTGCTCTTTGTTACAAACACTCTGTGAAGCTCCCCACCAACCCATGTGTGCTATTACAGTTCTGGGTAAACCATCGTTGTCTCTAAACTTCAGGCAAGACCACTCAACTTCTCTGCAACAGTTGAACTTCATGAGAAAAATGGTCTTAACATGAACCAGTTACACAAAACCACCCACAGTGCTTTTTTTTTTGTTTTCTGGAGAAAAA
Source organism: Picathartes gymnocephalus (assembly GCA_013390045.1). Taxonomy (NCBI): domain Eukaryota; kingdom Metazoa; phylum Chordata; class Aves; order Passeriformes; family Picathartidae; genus Picathartes; species Picathartes gymnocephalus. The sequence goes on from WEKY01063737.1 coordinate 36,849, forward strand.
TATAAATTTAACTAATACAATCTGTTCTCACACAAAAAAGTCCTCAGGTCTCCCTCCCAAGGAAAATGTGAATTAGAGACAAAGCAGTGAAATCAATGGCTGCATTCACAGCAGTGCAGGGAAACATGCAGCTGCGGGGCTGGGATGGTGCTGTTCTGCAGCTGAAACATCTGGAACAAAACTTTGGGTGTTACAAAGATTTATGGCTCAGAGGAGCAGAAGCATCTCTGTCAAAAGAGCCCAATACTCATAGCAGGGTGATGCAGTCAAATATGGTCTGATAACACACGCAGGGAACAAAGAGAACAAACAGAATTTTATTATTTGTCTGTCATGGTGAGAAGATCCTCTATTTGCTGTGACAGCTGTTCATGTCAATACATGAATGTATTTAACTGCTTGGAGTCAGATTTGTGTTCTTCCTCACTTTCCTGAAGGAATGGGGCAGTGGGTTTCATCCAAAACCTAATGGAATTCTCACTTTTTAAGGTAGAGCACCTGAGCTCTCTTTGAATCCAAAACTGAGAAGAATTCCTGAAATGGGGCTCCAAGCCCAGTCTACCTGTAGTACATCTCATCTGTGTGAAAACAAGTGGGATGGTTCAAATGCTAGTTACCAGCTGGACAAGATTAATTTCTTCACTCTAATTGCAGGCCAAAAGAAGAAATACATATTGTTCATCCAGCTCCTCTTTCATGCTCACAGATACTTGGAATTCAACCGTGTGACAGAGCTATTTGTGTCTTTTGTCCAATGTAAATTGTGGTGTAATTCCAGAAGTACCTGCATTTCCTAGGATATCACTGAAATGGGATATTGCTGCCTACCCACCGCAGCCTCAGTACTGAATAAATACCCAGAAAAGCTGGGTAAGCTCTCAAGTAGAATGCACACTTGACCTCTTTGTCTCCAGAAATGAATTCTATCGAGTTGAGATTTCTGCGTCCCATCCTTTCATCCATCTAATTAACCAGTCCGAGCTTCAGCTTCTTAACTTCAACAGTGCACAACAGATTGGAAGAGATTTCTGTGCAGACTGTGAGGATGGGTGGTGATCACATATTCTCAAGGTCAGCCAATGGAATAACAAATCAGAAATATCCATATTTTATGGAGCAGTCCCGAAACACTGCTGCTAAAATGCCAAGGGACTTACATGGCAGTTACCAAAGTTTTAGTTTGTTCTGTTCTTTGGGGTGAAAGTTTTTGTGTAGGGTTTTGTTTGGGTTTTTTTTTTACAGAATGCATAGAATGCATTGTGTTTATGTTGCCAGTCTTGCAATGGAGAAGAGAAGGGGGCAAATTTTGAACTTCCCAAGGGCCTTGTCAGCCCCTTTGCTGAGGTCCCTCTGCCCAGCAGCTCTGTCTCCCAGTGCCCTCTGCCCCAGCCCAGCTCCATCACAAACTGGTGCTGGCTGTGCTCTGCCCCACGCTCTGGGTGCGGATCCTAAAGAGGATCAGACCAGGGAACCAGGAATAGACAGGAATTGCAGGGCTGATGTGGTGCCAGCTGTGCCTGGAACCACACTGCTGATCCCAGGGATCCAGCCAGCTGTGCCAGCCAAGTCCCACTGCTGCCACCCATCTGTGTCACCCCCAGGGACAGCAGCCCGTCCCGAGGGGTGGGGAGCCGGGACAGGAGCAGCTCTGGGGCTGTTGATCCCAAGCAGCCAGGGCAGTGCAGCAGCCACGGGCAGCTCCGGGGCAGGGGGGCTCAGGAGGCTTTGTTGTAACGAGGTTGGAATAGAGCGGTTGTAAAGACAGGTGTAAATCAGGAGAGAGAGGGAAGTTAAAGATCAAAGCAAAGAGCAGCGAGTGAGGGGGAATGGGAAGAGGGACAGCATGGAAAATAAGTTACAATGAATGGATATCAAGGAGATGGGGAGTTCAATCTATGACAAACAGACAGGGCTCAGCACATACTAAAATGGAGAAATCCTGAATTCCATGTTTCCTCCATGCAATGCCACTGTGCCCAGACCTGTGTGCAGGACAGTTTGCCATCACGTTGCCTCTCAGGACCGGGTGCCTGGGGCAGGACGGGATTTATGCAGGAGTTCAGATGCTGTGTGGCACATTAGGTCAATTAATATGCACAGCATTGCATTTCCTCCTCCAAATTAATAAACAGCACATTCATTTCTTTTCTACTAATTGAATGTTTAACTTGTTTGTCTAAGGCCAGGGGTAGGTCAGGAGGAGGTTAGGGATGGATATTGCTGGTTTTCTCCAGAGCCCTGAGCCATCGCTGGGTTTCAGATTTCCTCCAGCCTGTCTCATTGCGATACAATTTTGCAGACAGATGAAAGAGGTTCTTTCATTATAGAAAACAAAAGGGCAAGTAAAGAGTCAGGGAAACTGATAATTATATACAAACGTTTTACCCAAGAGCAAAGGAAAAAAAGAAATCGATGCGTTGCAGTTTTTTTCCATATAATTAGTAACTTAATGATGAAATAATTAGTATACATATTTTCTTTTCAGAACTTAACTGTGGAAGGAGTTTATAGCTAGAAGATACTTTCTTTTTATATCATTATGGCTGGCTAGGGCATGTGAACAATGGGAAATGAGAAAACGACTTAGCACAGTGAAAAACATCAGATAATTTGGGACATACTTCTCAGCTGCTTTATCTGTGAGCTTGTTTTGCTATTTTTCCCGGAATTTCTTGTTTGCTTAAGTTGAAAATTCTGGAAGGCTAACAGCAGAGCTGTGATTATAATGACTTCTCTAGCAATTCAGCAACTACCTCTGAAACTGTCAAGTGATTTTTGCGCTGAGGTTAGAGATTGTTATCACTTGGGACAACACCTGCAGGAGTCTTGTTTTCTTATGCATCACCAGTAGTCACCAGACAGAGAGTGAGTGAATCTTTTGGCCAGCAGAACATGAATTTGGCTTACAGAATATCAATCAGGTTCTCATCATTCTCTATGGGCTACAGAAGATATGTGTAACTTCAGCTCCATGTCAGGCAAACTCACTCAGGTAGAGGCAAAACAGCTGCCTCGAGGGGTTTTGTAAGGAATGGGACGTGTGTGCTTTAAAAGAGGGTTCAGTCTGTGTGGACAGCAGTGGAGGTTTCTCTGAGATACATCTCATGTGGAGACACCTGGGTTAACCACGTGCTGCTGAGAGGAAAGCTCTCAGGTGCAGTGAGCAGAGAGCTGGCCGAAGGTGATCTTCTCACACCTGCCATGGAGAAAAGCTGCCACACTCCTCCTGTGAGGGTGCGCTGGCTCAGAGCGCTCGTGGAACACCATCCCAAGGGCATTTCCAGCCGGCTGGTGACAGTTTTGCTCTCCTTGGCGGAAGGTGAGCTGGGTGTCTGCGGTGCAGAGCCTGCTGGTGACCAAACTTTTCCATTCCCTGGATAATCCTCTCGGTGAGCTGCCCAGGGCGGAGGGAATCAGCCCACCCTGTGGTAGCTGAGCAGTGCTCTCTGTGCCTGGCACGGGGATCTCCTTTGAGCCACCCCTGCTCACTGCTTCTGTCTGTGTGTTGGGCATGGAGACTAAGCCCCTGTAAGCCAGCTTTGAATTATTAATCCTCTTCTATCCTCTTTCCATTCTCAGCCCCTCTCTGCCAATATTGTTTCTTGGCTTCCCTGCCAGTGTGTGAGGCTCTGCTGCCACCTTGCCAGCTCCAGGTTCTGGCCTTTCTTTGCACTCCCTGATCCCTTCCTGCACACATTCCACCAGTTCTGTTTGGTCTTGCACAACTTTCCCTCTGACCGTTAAAAACTCTTCCCTTCTCCTTTCTTGCACGAGGCAAGGAAGTTTATTTTTATTCCCTCTTCAACTTCAACATAATTCATCATCCCCCTTAGAAAATTCAGTGTCTCCTAAGCCTGGGCTGATGCAGAATGAGCATCTTTTTATTTTCCCATCATGGGTACAGCTTCTGGAGGTGAAATGCGCTGAAACACAGAGGGCAGTAATTTGAGAAAAGGTTCCTTTTAAAGGGTAATTCCACAAAATGTGAAGGCCGAGTTGTTTTTAGAGGTTTGATTTTCAGGATATGTGCCATTACTGATGGGGCAGAATCCCCCCAAAAGCTCCAGTGACACTTAAATGAAGTAGTAGGTGAAGGGTCTCTCCTCTGACTCAAAAGCTGATGAAATGCACAATGATAAATGGACATTTTGTGCACTCAAGTAAGGGTACAGTGAGGATATTTCATTTAGGCAGGAAGAAAACACCAGACAGCCCATGAGCTAACCAGTGATTCCTTGAATGTTCTTTTTTACAGGAGAGTGGATTTATGACTTACGTTAATTCATTTCATGAAGGGCAATGATAATTGAGACCTCTTTGTATGTTTTATAGTGTGAATACTAATGTAATTAAATGCTTAAAATTAAGACTAGATAAAAACTTGATCTGACAGTGCTAACTCTGTAAAGACAAATTGCAGTGCACATAGCCACTGTAAGAATCTGTGATTAATTTATACAGCCATTTATAATGCACTAAATAGCAGCATGCCAATTATTATGGAAACAAATCGGGCTTCTATTAGCATGTCTAAGGTGATCATTGATCTCAAATAGCATTATTTGAAGACTAGTAGAGAGAATAATGAAGGAATAACACTCTGCCCTGGAGCTGCCTGATGCATTTCCAAATGGAAAGTGAGACTGGTATATTTTGGGTTTTATTGATTTAATCGAGAAACAAACAGAAAAGCTGCCTCGCTTTTCATCTGTAAGATTTTCTTGTTCTTGTCACAGGCAAATAGCTTCTTTCATCACTGCCAACAACAAGAATGTCTCTTGGAGGGGCAGGGAGCAGAGAGGGGAAAGGCAAATCTTTCTTTTTCTGAAAGGGCTTTCACTCCTTCCAAAGATGGAGATGGACTTGGTGGAAATTCTTCTTTAAAAACTAAAGAAATTTACTGAGGAATGACTGATCATTAAAAAATGCAATTTATTTTCAGGGTTTTTAAAATTCATTATTTTTGCTCAAAATTTCTGAAATCATGGGGTAAGGCCTGCTGCTTATGAATTTTATTTACTCTCTTTTCATGCTATGAACTGATTCTAATAATTACTATGATAAGTAAAGTTCACAGTTACTTCTGATTCTGGGGTAGCATTGGAATAAATGTGGTGTTTTAAAAGGTCTTGAATTAGATCCTGTATAATAGAAAGGATGAATATGTGCATCAAAATCTGATTTTGATGGAAATATTAAATTGTCAACTAAGAAAGTGGGACTGGGATATCCCCCCCTTCTTTTTCAAGTTTTGATTTAAATTTCAATATTGGCAACCTCACAGCAAAGAACTAAAACTATAGTTCAGTTTATCCCTGATGAAATGAACTGCAGAATTCAACGGTGATATTCTTGAATGCAATCAGGCAAGGTATCATGAGTGAGACACCTGCACAATATGTCCAGTAATAGGAGTGTGCCACAGCTGTCTGAAAGAAGTGATGAAGCAGCTGCACTTCTTCCACTGAAGGGAAGAGAAGCAGTCAGAAATACTGAGGAAAAAAATTAAGCAAATACAATCAACTTTTAAAAATTGGTGTTCCCCTCCATATGAGCTAAAATGCTCCTAACTGGTTCATGAAATGGGCACATTTCCATTTGAGTTTTGAGGGGAGGCCTTAAAACTGCATCAAAATGGAATTTAGCCGCTTGGTAATGTCAACCACAGCTTAACACAAAGGCAAGGAGACCAATTAGTGAGCTCATGAGCCAAGCTATGGCACAGCATCTCCTGGAGCACCAGTGGGAAGAGCTGGATCTCAGGAGGTTGCTCACAGGGCTGGCAATGGCCTGAATTATCAGTGCCTGGGCTGGAGAACACCACTGGAGCTGTTTCCAGAGGCCTGTGCAGCTCCCAGCTCTGGTGTGTGATCAGGTGCAGTCACGAGGCACTAAGAAACCAGATTATGGTGAGCAGGTGATTAATGATGATTAATCAGAAATGTTGTTCTTGGCTTACAGTAAAAAACATCTGTGAGGTGCCACCTTTCAAAGCCAGGCCCAGTCACTTAGAGCCTTGCCAGCCTCCTGAAGGGCTTCGCTTTCCCTCTGCAGAGTGGGTATTGGATTGTTTACATTGGTCTTTCATGTTTTGGTCAATGAAGTCCCTCCAATACGGTAACAATAAGTTGGTTAAGCACTTCCTAGGGAGCTGTGCTTAACTTAATTTTTGCCTGATGACAGTTCCTTGCCACTCTTGTTGCCTCAGTGAGGAATCTCTTGAACAATTCACAATTTATCTGACTTCATTGACAAGCAAGATGGGAAGAGACAGAATCTTCTGCAGACTACATTTTTTTGAAATAATTCTCGTGATTTGGCTGATTCTAGTCAATTTTGCCCTGACGTGTTGATAATATCGCATGGGAGTTAAAACACAAGGGGAATTTTCCTTTTCCCTTAATTTTCTCAGTAGACTTGTGGGCGGGACATCAAAACTGTTTTCAGAGTCCCAGTTTCCTGCTGTGAAAGTTGTTAGTGTGGGAGCAGAAATCCCGTTTTGGGGTGCCTTTGTTTTTAAAGAATTCTTTGATTGTGTTTTGCCAAGAACTGTGCTGAGACTTCACGGTTTCATCTGCTGCAGCCCAGCTGAGGAGATGTGATAAATGCAACCTGTTAAACAGCACAATGAGACAGCGAGAGCTGCAGGAGGCAAAGACTGAAATGATAGGCTGTAATCAGAAGCGAAGGGAGACAGAGTGCCACACAAATACCTCGGAGAAATTTGTTAAACAAACTCAAGCTCTTGTATAATTAGATGACAAGATTTATTTTAAACTCTGAGGTATGAGTGTGACAGCACTATAATTTGTCTTAAATAATTTCTTCACACCCAACAAGACACGGTCTTCAGAGTTCAGTCCTTCTATGCGTTTCTTAAAAATAAAACCCAACATTTTTTACACCTAAATTGAGTATGGAAATGGAAATAAACCTTGCTGAAAGGCAGGTTTGAAATTTCCTTTCAAGATTAAAGAGATTACTTGATTTAGTGAGGTAATTACTCATGCTTTGCTATCTGATTTCCTCTAAAATAATCTTGTTGACAGCTCCTGCCTTATTTTTTTTCATTGTGAAGGGACGTGTGCACACAGAGCAGCTTAAACCTTTGGGGACAGGACATCTCTACCTGGTTCTCCCTTCGCTCCCTGTGTAACCCATTGCTGTCCAGAAGAGACAGGGCAGGGTGGAAGTCCCTGCTTTCACAGCTGAAAGGAAGGTATTCAGTGTTATTCCAGCTGCTCCCTCCCCATTTTCCCTGTTCTGAGAGGAGGGATGGAGAATGCTGCTCTATCTGGTGTCCTAAACTCTGCCATGCTACGAACAGTATTGTCATTTTTGTCAAAAAATCACCGAAATCCCTGTTTGCCACATCAATTCATTTGCTGCACTTGTTGCAAATTAGTTTCCCAGGGATAATTTGTGCTAGAAATGGCCCAGAGGGCTCTGGCACTTGCCTGGACCAAAGCAGTGGTTGGGTTGTGCCCCCAGTTGGCAGAGGTCCAGGAGGAGATGTCTGTGTCACAGTGGGCATGGTTGCACTGCTCCTTTACAGAGCCTGGCTCTGGGGACAATGCAGGGAACACACCCAGGCAGATGGAGGTTTGTTTCCATGGCTCTAACTTGCTTCCCACAAATATTTGTGCCAGTCTGTGCAGTGCTCATGGCAAGGTGAGTCTGTGTGGCCGCAGCAAATGACTTTAAAGACCAGAGGGAATATTTATGGTAATGTTTTGCAGTGTTCATGCAGCCTAATTACAACATGTGTCCACATTATCCATGACATTTTGAGTTCTCCTGGTTTATTTCCTGTTGTTTCCAGGTCCTAGTGCAAAAGCACTTGCTGCCAGCACAGAACTCCTGTTTTCAGTGATCCGTCTGCCATTTGGAATTGTTTGATCAGACGTCGAGTCAGAGACCCTTCTTTGCGTGCCAGCTTTTTTCCCTCTGCAAGCTATGATAAGTTTTCCTTTCCTCTTATCCTCTGAGTGCTTTCATTCTTGCCACGGGGTCTTTCAAAAGCACTGCATCCATCAGTGGCATGTCATGAGGAATTGGAAACTTCACCGGAAGGGAAGATAATCAGCCTTATGCTGCTTGCTTATGTTGTCGGTGTGTTTTATCCTAACTAGGCAGAGCTTTTCTGAACCAGTGGTGATCCCAAAGGAAATCAGCTGATTCTTTCTGGTGACATAGCTGGGTAGCCTTCCTGACAAAATAAAGCATCCCCGCTCTGTAGCTGAGCTCTCTGGAGGTAACGCTCATCCTCGCAGAGCTGGAGCTGTTCTATATTCATGGAGCTTTGAATTCATTAACTGTGAATCTGTTGTCTTGTCAAGTCTCTCCTAAGAAATGTTAAAATTCAGCCAGATGTCTGGTGCTATCTCCCCCTTAAAAAAAGAATTCAGAGGAAATCTTTAATCTGTGAAGCTGATAGTCAGCGAAGTTCAGTCCGTTCCTGTACCTGGCACTCCTCGTGGCTTTGAACAGAATTATCATGGTGGGGTCAGGAATTTTCACTTGGCAAGTTTTTTCACATAAAATGGTTGGGAGGATGTCTGCCACAGTTTATTGGTTAAACCCATGAATACATGACAGATTTGCTAGTTCCGTGAGGCTGCTATTCTGTCACGCTTGATGGAGGAGTGATGCAACTTCTGGTAGCAAGTTTTATGTGTGTTCTTAGCAGAGCATCAAGACTCCACATTTCTGACTTTGGTTGCTCTGGATAGAGGTGTGCATTGGTAGATCTTGCTGTTCCATTTCTCAGAGCTTACAGCTAAGGGATAAAATTGTGATAATATTTGCCAGAGGCTCTTAGACATGAGGCTGGTACCTCAGAATCCTGGGAGTCTGACTCTGGTTTTACATTCTCAATCTTGCAAGCTGAAGAGTCTTTTCTTTATGTTTGTGACAGTGAACCCAGCAGCTCTTGGACCCCTCACTGAGGTTAGAAACATCAGATTTCTTCTCTTCACCAAGCCCCAAAGCCTTGGATTTCCACCAGTTTGCTCAGAGCTTGTTGCACCACTGTGTGTGTGAGGAGTCCTTGGCTCTGGGGACAATGTTCTCTGCCTGCTCCTCTATCTCAAGGAGCCAAAGAACCCCTGAAGTTCCCTGCCAGCCTCTGTGGCATTTCTAAATGGGAAAGATCAAAGGAAGCTTTCTCGGCACTTTAATATTTTTAATGGGGCTTTTGTTGGGCATTCTTTATCCAGAATCTAAGCAAAAAATGGTGCATGATGTAAAATCTCAGCATTTCAAAATGTTGGCATTTCCTCTTGACAATAATCCTATTTGCATCTGGGTTCAAACTGAAAGAGGGGAAATTTAGGTTAGATGTTGGGAAGAAATTCTCCCCTGTGAGGGTGGGGAGGCCCTGGCACACATTTCCCATCCCTGGCAGTGCCCAAGGGCAGCTTGGACACTGGGGCTTGGGGCAGCCTGGGACAGTGGGAGGTGTCCCTGCCCATGGCAGGGGTGGAATGAGATGGGCTTTAAGGTCCATCCCAACTCCAACCAGTCTGGGATTCCAGGATTGTATCTGTGCCAGCATAACCAGCTCTTCTCAGCTGCAGCCTGGAAACTCCTGCAATCCAGAGCTACTGAAATCCCACGGCTTTATCATGACACTTCAATTTTCTTGCAACAGAACCTTTGTCTGAGGGGCAATAGTGGTTAAATGACTAGGAAAGATTTCCTTAGGAAACCCTACTCCTCCAGAGCCTTTTGAGATGTTAATCTTCAACCTGTTTCCTTATTTTGGACTCCAGGCAGACACTGTAAAAGCAGAAGTGGGATACCTCACTTCAAAAGACATTTTCAACACCAGTGGTTGCTTATTGATTCAGCTGTTCATAAATCATTTAGAGATCCTCCTGCTGAACACAGCTCTCAGACAGGATCCCTGATGTTACTAAACTCAGCTGTACAAGCCCTCCCAGGCAATCCACCCCAACAATGCCTTGTTTGATCAAGCGTCTGCTTTAGGGATTTTTTTAGCATGAAACCTTTATGTGTTTTCAACAGAGTTTAGGTAGAGAATCCCAGATTTGTGTTTTGAAGTAAGTAAAGGTGGCATTCAGCTCTATTTTTATTGCAAACTACTAAACAAAATCAACCAGTGTTTGAAAGAGTGAGATAGTTTCCCAAAAAACAACTAACACGAAAGTCTGGGAACTTGGGAAATGCAAGATATGCAACCTTAATTCAGACACCTGGGCTTCTGAATTATGAAATACAAGGCTGGATGATGTGTAATCACAATGTCTGTGTGCAAGGGAAGGCTGCTGCTTATCCTTAGCTCTGCCACTCCTGAATTCTGAATGTTTCAATCTGCAGCATTAGCAATTCCCTCTCCTTGAAGCATCTTATCTGTGATTCTCCACAAACTCCAAAGCTGTCTGCGTTTGAGTAACATTTCCAGCTTCTCCATAAATTAACTTATGTAAAACATCAGGCCACTACTGTAAAGCAGAGGGTACCAGAATCTCAATAAAATGGAAAAATTTGCCATGGTAAGAACAGTGTGTTTTCCACATAAACTACTCTCTAAAAAAAGCTGAATAATTTTTGCTGAAATTTAAGAGAAGCTTGAGGCAGACATCAGCCTGGAATGGAAAATGTCAGTCAGAGCAATTAAAGTAGGGAAACCTATAAGCAACTAAGGCAGAGTCTTGTGCCAGGGAGAGTCTGGGCAGTGCTGGCTGCACATCAGAGTCATAGTGCCCTTGAAATGGTGTTTTAGTCCAGGGAACAGTAAAGCCAAGGCACTGTCAGCCCCTGTAACCTGCCAAGGGGAGGGGTTACCTGGGCCCAGCTGATCCGTGTGGGGTGAGGGACTGTGTTGCTGCAGGATGGGCTGGGAGCAACCCCATTCTCTACAGGATCCCACAGTGAGGGACTCTTGCACAGCTTCCGAGGGAAGCAGAGGCTGTGTGGAGTATCTGGGGTGAACTGGGCCTGGCTGGACAACAAGGAGCTGCAAAAGGGTGGATAATTAGTGAGAACAGGGAGTTCTGGGGATGCTCGAGGTGCCACGGAAGCAGCACTACAAAAGCATCTATAGAATTTTTTCAATAGGAAACTGAAAGAGTGATACTGAATAATCTTTCAATCAGAGAGGGCTTGTGCAGCCTACAAGGAGATACTCTTGTTTGATTTGCTAAATTGCACCCTAGAAATAAAATCACAGAGTGATTGAGGCTGGAAAATCCCTCCAGGGCCATGGAGGCCCAGCTGTGCCCAGTCCCCACCTTGTCCCCAGCCCAGAGCTCTCAGTGCCACCTCCAGCCCTTCCTTGGGCCCCTCCAGGGATGGGCACTCCAAACCTCCCTGGGCAGCCCCTGCCAAGGCCTGAGCACCCTTTCCATGCAGAAATTCCTGCTGCTGTCCAAGCTGAGCCTGCCCTGGCCCAGCCTGAGGCCGTTCCCTCTCCTCCTGTCCCTGTTCCCTCTTCCCTCCTGTCCCTGTTCCCAATCCTACCCAGCTGCCCTCTCCTGTCAGGAGATTCCTTGCTGTCAGTGTGGGTGGGTGATCAGAGGTATTATGGCATTGCTCAGGTATCATTTCTACTTATTCTGTCTTACAAAGAATTATTTTGAAAAATAGTTATTTTCATTTAACTTTGCATTTGAAAAAATGCAGAATGAGAGAAAACACAGAGAGGATTTAATTTTCACCCTGTAGATGCTGCAAGTTTAAAGGACCAAAAAGCAATTACAAGCTGTTCCAGGGAAGCCTTGTTGCATGTGCTGTGTCTGTGCCTCTCAAGACACTGAGCCCCAAATTATCATTGTCTCTACACTTAGCAAATAAAAAACATGATTCACTGTCAACCAAAACCATGGCTCTTGCTCATACCCCTAATCATCTTCTGCTATCTGAGGTGGAGATGTGACAGGCCAGTGCAGGTTTCAAAAACATTTAGAAAATGAATATAATTGTGGGGAGCTGAAATAAATGAGGGCCTTTTCTTCCCACTGCCTTCCCAGAGACCTTCCTGCCCAGCACTGCACCATGCTTGGGAGTAAACCCAGATATTTCATCATCTTGAGGTGTTTCCTCTGTGAGAGGTGATAAATATTTTATGGTCGAGTACTTTTTAGCACCAAAGTCTAATTTTTAGTATTGCTGTCAGTGTTAGATCTTTCTATATAGGCAAAAAAAGGAATTGTCTTTAAATAGTCTGTTAACTCCAGCTAGTTATTAGGTTTTGGAACAGCTTTTATCACCCAGGAGAGGCACCTTGCACCTTTACCAACCCAGGAGATGTTCTTGTTTCCCTGCAGGTGCTCTCCTGAGTAGCAGCACTGTGGAGCTGGGTGTGTCCAAGAGGTAAGCAGAGGTTTATATCCTGTGCCTCCCTTGTTTGGAAAACATAAAGGCACCAGCAAATGTCTTTGCCAATGCCCACCTGGGCAATGCCATGTTCAGGTGGTTGCAGCCCTGTGGAGGGAGTGGTGAGTGCTGCCAGAGAGAAGTGATGTGATGCAAGCTGCAAATCCCAAACCCTCGGAGTGCAGACCAACGTGCTCCTCAATTCTAATTGTTTCTTAACCAACATGCATGTGTCTTATTTGAAATTCCTTGTTATCATCCAAATGAAATAGAAAGAGGAAATTGAAAGGGCTGGTCCGTAAAACCAACAGATAACAAAAAAAAAAAAAAAAAAAAGGAAATATTTTGTGCAGTATGTCATTAAGGGATTGCTCATAAAACTTGTCTTTAAGCAGATTCACTGGTCAGGCCCAGCTTGTACTTGTGACTGTGCAAGTTTACTTTTCTGTTTTTCTCAGAACTTGGAGCATCCCAAGTGAAATATCTGCAGACTCTGGAAGTGCTGTTAAATAGAACTGTGCCCCCAGCTCCATAATAATCTTCAGTGCTTTGAATAACCCATCTCCTTCCTCTGTATATACACTTTGTAAAGAGCTGGGGGTTCAGGGATGTTTCTCTTTAGCCATCACTCAACCAGGAAACAAGCTCTGAGCACCTAGAAATTTTCTGTTTGATTATTGCCCAGAGTTGGGTCTCTCCCTGACCTACAATAAGGTCTGCTTAAACACAATTTCAAAATTCAGTGCCTGTGTTTCCTTTTGGGTTTGTTAGTTTTGTTCCCCCCTGTGAAGTATAAGAAGGCTGGGGTTTAGACCCAGGATTATATTTCCTGAAGCTGTAGCGTTTGAGATATTTACATTGCGTGCAGAAGACTTAAAATTCTCCTTTTTTAAGCCTATGATTTGTGGGTGGGTCTAATAAGTGATCAAGCTGCATTTTTGAGGCTATAAAATGAAACATATATCCCTAAAACACAATTCAGCATTTTATCTTTGTGGGATATTTTGTCCTCAACAATTAATTTTGCTATAGTGTTTCTTTGCAATGCATTTTCGAAGTTTTCCTTGCAGCCAGGCATTTTCAACTCCCAGGATGGGGAACTCTGAGGCTGTGCAGGGTAATGACAGCTTCGTTTCTGTGGCACTCTAAATGCTGTGGAAGATAACTCGAGCTGATATTAGTTTCCCACTGTGCTCAGTTGTTCCACAGCAGCTAATTAAAAGGCAGTTGACAAGCACAGAAGACAAGCGATGCTTGTTGGAGTCCTTAGCAAGCTGAAAAATAATCTAATAACCTCAGAATTAATTTAGGCTCAAATGTTTTTGTTGCAAATGGTTAATAGGATGATGGTTGAACTGGTGAGTTCAGACACTTTTCTACATGAAGTAGCACATGACCAGTTTAACTTTTCTCCCATGTAATAAAATTATACAAATCTGTATTATGTACATGTTCCCAAGTTCCTAGACTTCATTAAATACTAGGGGATTAAAAACTTGTATAAATTAATCAATGTGCTATAATCCTAAAAATTACAAAATGAGCCCTTGAGGAAGTAATGTAATACTGGCTTTTTAATTAGCACGACAGCAGAGATTCATTGTTCTCTAATGTAGGTCACGTGTTTATTAAGTGTATGATCAGCTGGAGGGGGCAAACCCCACGGTGGTGCTGCTGTTTGGGAGTGGGTGCTGATGGATTTGGATCCTGTAAACACAACTGCATCTCCCACTCCCACAGGTAAAGCTGTGCTGGTGAGTATTGCATTAATATTTATCTTTAATTCAGGAGTAAAGCACCCTCCGATCATTCGCGGGCCTGTTCTACCAAAATCCCCCTGAACAATATCCTGTGCTGATAGCAGTGCTCGGAATATCCCTGCAATTTGGTCTGAAAATGTCAATTTGCTTTTCAGAGCCAGCATTGGGTACAGTGAGGTTTGAGAATTGCTTCTACTGCCTGGAATAAAGCACAAAACCTTTCCAAACACTGTTAAAATGATAATATATTAACTGAAAGCCTTCCAGGCGCACAATATGGTGATATGCACACGTGATACAGTATTTCTGCAATTTTTATAAAGTTAGTTGATTAGTTCATCTACCAAATGTTGTCCAGTTAGAAGACAAGTTGGGTAGGGGATTTGCCCCCGGGTTCTGCCCCATTGGAGCCCTCCCCCCTGATCTTTTAGCCCTGTACTTTCTTGTGTCTATGATGTGAGGTGCAAAATAAAGTGTCCTCACTAGACTGAAGGCAAAACTAAGCAGAATTTCCAGAATGTATTAGTAAGGATTTGTTAAACTGTGGGAGAAGGTAGGAGAAGTACTAGAAGTTACAACTATGTATTAACAGTCTACAAAGTTACAAATATATGAAAAAATATGTAAAAAGCTAAAAATCTTTAGACATCACTTCCTGTGTCATTTGACATACTTTATGCTTTCAAGACACTTTTTTGTATAAAAGTATATTTGAAAGTCTTCATTCATATTCTCCCTTCAGCTTCATCCTACAGGCAGTTGTCATGGTCATGGTTATGGGAATAAAAAGTGCTCCCTCCTATTACACAGGGCTGCTTCTGATAATGTTAAACATCAGTGAATCATCCAAGCTTTTAATTCTGTCATGCCAGACCTGTCAATAAACTGAGTGACAATATTTGGTGACGTTAACCTTCAGGTGTCAGCGACCACAGGAAAAAAAATAGCAGCAAATTTCACTGTTGTTCATATAAAGACGTAAAACCACTTTGATTTTGCAAAGGTTATTTTGAAAAATACAGTACCTGGCCAACAAACAAAACACCTTGAAAACTATGCATAGCACAAAAACTGCTATGTGACAAATTAATGGGGGGGATTTTGAGATAGATGTATAAATTCATCCTTTCCAGTTTCAAAGTAGATCTCACTGTTTTTTTGCTAATCTAAAGCTTGAACCCAGACTTTCCACTGCACCCTAGGTGAACCCACCTGGACTGTTTTCTGCCCCTGACTGGCCCAGGTAGAACCACTGAATGTTACTGGTGCATCTGGCAGTGTCTCCTGAGCAATCCTGAACCTGCTTCACTTTGAGAACGCTCCCTCGGTGCATTTCTTTCACCTTAGAGTTTATGATTGTTTAGAGATGAGCTGTCTAAACCACGTGCTTTGGTGTTGTGGGAATCCCAGTTTGTAAATTTACCTTACTCTGGGTCAGGGGATTCATTTCGCAGGCACCTGTGGCTGTGTGCAGGGCAGGATGAGTGCAGTGCTGGGGTGGGGCTGGCAGTGGGATTCACCAGGGCTGGAAAGGGAGCACTGCCTGAGACTGGCCCTCATTTCAGAGCGGAAAACAAAACAACAAAAGAAGAGGAGATTTAACTCCGTCTTTGGCAAATTTCCCCAGCGTTGTCTGTGCTCGTGAAACTGAACAAGGAAGAGCAGAGATCTGAGCATCTTTCCATGTCATTCCTGTGGAGCTGCTGGGAGAGACACAAGTTTCCTGTGCAGAACATGATGGCAACAAAGACTGCGGTCCTTTTGTTTCCACTCTGTATTTTTTAGAAATCTAAAGAAAAACAAAGCCAATGAAATTTGAATAGTCCACCGGTATCCGAGCCTTTTCCTTGCATTATTTATTGGCCCAACCCTCAGCTGGTGTAAATAAGCCTGCTCACACTGACTGTGGCTTTGCTCAGTTCCATCCTCCATCTGGGCACTGGAGCCATGCTTTCATCGTAAAGAAACATTTCTCTTTTTCTTCCTTCCTTTCTTGCTTCCTCTTGGAGCATTAAAATAATTCAGTGTAAGCAAACTATCCCCAGGATATCCAAGAATTCCGTTGTTGTGTCTTCTTCTGTTTCTATTTACATTTGCTGTAAATAAACTTTTGCATTAAATAAAGGGAGGCTCACAGTTATGGGAAACATTCACCAGAAGTTTATTTCTGATTACCTCACCCAAATTTCTAGAATGACATTGTGTTAGGAGAGACAGCTACTTAAACATTCTTTCCTTTCCAACAGGATTTTCGGCAATTTTTAAAAAAAAATCTAAAGCTGTTTATATTTTATTCACAGGGGCTAATATTCATATTAGGTCTCTTTTATGTTCAAATACTTCAGGGCATGAGGCAGCACTAAGTTTTGAACTACAGAACTAGATTTGGAATTTAAAAATGCACCTCTTATTATGAAGTGATTGCTAGGAGAGTACTGGAAGTAAACCCAAATGACGATTTTTGGTTTTCTGTATTCCAAAATAGCCCCACTCCACTGTTTTTTATATGAACATGAAACATTGCTTCTGGGCTCCTCACTTGTATTCCATGTTTCAGGTCAATGCATTTTGAAGCAGATGGAGCAGTAATTCATGAAAAATAGTGTTTAGGAAAGAAAAGGTAAGTCAATTTTACAGATCCTGTAATGTCTATGAATGTCTGACTCGCACTGCGTTGGGAAGGGCTCAGAGTTACTCCATAGCTGCTTCATTTATTTGTAGGGAAAAAGGGGGAACACAACCTCAGCTGCCAGATCCCAGGCTGGACACACCACCTCTGTGCATTTCCTGATGTTTCCTCCACCTAGTGGGTCAAATATTTGTAAATCCAATGAAATATTTTGGTTTTAACAACATTTCATGGGCTCTTCCTACCATTTAGCCCTTGATTAAAATCCTGTAAACTGCTGAAAGATGCATTCAATGGAACAGCAGCCACAAGGGAGAGGGGCAGAGCAGGCCCAGCACCCGCGGATGGTTCTTCCTGAGGTTGTCTCTGAATGCTCACAGCTTCTGACAGCTGGAGAAGAACAGAAATGCCCAAATTCCACCTGTCCTGTCCACACAGGTGGAATTCCAGGTGCTAAAGAGCCTCCATGTTAGATTACCACCAATGCCTGAAAAAATAAGTGACTGAAAGTCATTTATCTAAAGGAAGTTTGTCTTTCACAATTCCTGAAGAAAAATTGTTTAGTATGAGCGGCTCCTTGGTGTGAAATTTAGATTCCCTCAGTTTTACCCATCTTGCTCCCAGCATAAAAGTGTTGGAGAACCTTCCATGAGCATTTGGAGCAGTGCTTGTCCTCCACTCAATCTGTTGCTATTTCTTTATCCTCCTTTCAAATAGCTCCTCATGGTAAAGGTCTGTGAACAGAAGTGTCGCAAAACTTCAGAAAAAATATTGCTTTAATTAGTATATTTTATTTATTTCTTCATGAAATGACTTAGAATCTGAAGTGTGGATGTGCAGAACATTTTGGGACAGATGTGTTACAGAGGATGGAGTTGTAAGGGACAAGCGATGACTGCAGCATCCTCTTTCTTTTGTGGGAAGTCCAGGAAGGAGAGGCACTTCAAGGAGAAGTTTTAAGGAAGCTCCACAGGTAAATGGAGCCTTCCCCTTCCCCTTTCCTTCCCCTTCCCTTCCCTTCCCTTCCCTTCCCTTCCCCTTCCCTTCCCTTCCCT
>WEKY01063737.1:54887-95033 GCA_013390045.1 Picathartes gymnocephalus
CCTTCCCCTTCCCTTTCCCCTTCCCCTTCCCTTCCCTTCCCTTCCCTGAAAGTTTTGTTGTTAGCAGACTGCAAAAAGCTGCCTGCAACTCCTGCCTTCACCCCCCCCATCCAGTGAATAATTTGACTCCCTGGCCACCTTCCAAGCCAGTAAGGCTGACCAAATTATTTTGAACATGCAGATGGCAACAAAAGGGCACCAGGTGCTGTTTTATTGTAATAAAGATGTGCAAACCTTTGCATCACACCATGTTATTTATCCACATGAATCATCAGGATGCTCAGCTTCCTCCCCTGCTTTGGTAAATTTTGAATAAGAGGCATCAGCTGTTTCCAGAGTGTGCCCTTCTGTTTGTGCCACAGATATTTTGCTTGGGGCTTCTCTTCCCCACTCTGACCCACAGAGGCATTCAGGGGATCTGCTCTTTGATTTAAATGATTACTGAGTGATTGGAAGCCCAGATGTTCAGTGCCTTAATTGCTGAGTGTTAGCCTATAAAAGAGAGTAGGCAGTTAGCATCTGAAGGGAGGATTTTACTGCATATAAATGTTATTTGGTACATTAAGTGACATTATTTACATCCAATTTCGCTCTCTAAGGTGGCAACTTGAGGCAGTAACTTGCCACGATGGAAAAAATAGCATTTTCTCTCCCATATATTCTGTGTCTGACTTGCAGATACATAGAAACAAAACAGGCAAACATAAAAGGAGAGCAGGACAATATTGGTCACCAGGTAAGAGTACCCTGCTACCCCAGCAGATCTCTGATTGCCAAGTTTTCTGTTGGATTAGGGCAATGGCTCTGCTAGGTTGTCTCTAGGAAAGACTTAAAAGTCAACAGTAAAATCACAAAATTGGCTCTTGCAGCCCTCAAAGAAGATCAGGATTTGGTGAGATCACAAGAAGGAAATTTCCATTTCTTTCAATTGTCACGCTGATGTGTCAGAGAGAACTTGAGCACTCGACATTGATTCAATATCACTCAGCTCTGCAGTAACTGGAATTTCTTTCTGTAAGAGAATTAAACTGCTGCCTTCGGTAGCGTAAAGATGGGGGTGAGGACTTTGTGAGCGGGGCAGGCACGGCGAGGGATGGCACAGCTCATAAACTGTTTAATATTCAGGGAAAACTTGCAGCTGCCTCCTTTGATCCCTGCGCGAGTGTCTGAACCCTGCAGGAATCAAATACACAAGCCGATTTTCTTTTTTGTAAATTCCTGTCACCTGTTGGCAGCCTGAGCCTGAGCATTGACCACTCTAGGCAATGATGCAGCTCTCCATGGTAAAAGAAGCGACCTTCCGCTGGGAAATGTAAATTTTCCCCTACCAGAAATAAAAAACCATTGGTAGCAAAACCCATCTGTGGTGGACAGGGATCATGCAATGAAGCCCTCTGCAATATCTTTGTTATTGCAGCTGCTGGTTTATACTCTTAGTGCATATTATGCTTTTTTGAGCATGTCAATGCTTGTGCAAGTTTCATCTGGGTTTTTTTCAGAACCGCGTACGGAGAGCACAGCGCGCCTGCAGACCCCATCAGCCGTGGCTCTCTGGCCTGTCTGTGGCAGGGAACACACTGCTTCTGCTGGAAGATTTTATTAAGGCAGAAGTGACAACCTGAGTGAGGCTGTGGGGAATGCTGAGGGCAGAGCTTCTCCCTTGGAAGGGCTGGGAAAGGTTAATTAATGGCTGCAGTATTCTTTACAAACACATCAAACCGCGGGTGAAAGCCGGTTTAAACTGCAATGATGATTTTAACTGATGAGATTAGAGAGTTCCCGACTCACACGTGGAGCAGCCATCCTGTTCTCAGTCCAGCACTGCCATAATCACTGTCATTGTTTTCTCCCCATGGAAAGGAAGGCTGAGGGATGATCCATTACCAGTCACAGCACGTTGCTCTCACTGATTGGAAAGCAGTCACACACCACCAAGCATTTATTCTGTTTACTGAGATGTAACACCAAGGAACAGCAATTCACACCTGCAGTGAAGTTGTTATACTTCCCATTTCTTTTCTTTATTCTATTTTTATCCTTCTTCATTTTTCCTGTTTCATCTTTCCTTTTTTTTTTTTTTTTTTAAATCTTCTGTGCCTCTCCTTCCCCTCACCACCATGATGTGTGTTAGTGTCAGCCCTGACACTTCTCCTTAACCTGAAATAAAGGATAAATGGCCAGTGGCACTTTCTCAGCTCTCCAAGGAGCATTACCCTGGCTGGAATTGATTACTTTTCTGTTGGACAATCAATTTAAACGTCTCTGGCTTATAGATGAAGTATATATACAAATGTATGTGTATATATTCATATATAGTTTAGACCAAATCACATCATGAGCTGTGGCATTTAAAGAGGAGATCTCCCTTCTTATCCATGAACTGTTATGTAATATCAAGGTATCTTCCAAAATCAAACCTGTGACTGGAGTCCAGTCAGGGCCAGTACCATGAATTAATCTTTCTCTCTGACCCACTGGTTCAGTCAGAGAATCATCAAATCACAGAATATTTAACCCTGGTTTTGCAAAATATCTGTCCTAGTCAAGACAAAACCCAGCCTGAAAGCACTGAGGTGTTTTAGTAATCCTGGAGCAGTCCTTGGAAAGAAAGAAAGAAAGAGGGCAAGTGAAATAGCTCTCTGAGGCAGCAGGAGCTTCTGCGTGAGGATTCCAGGATTATTTTACTTTGCTTGTAAGGGCCATAACCTAAATAAATAAATCGAGGACAGAAACATCCCACTTGCCCAATACTTATCACAGACCAACCCCAGAGTTTTTAGATTACTGTTCTTACCTCTCCAAACATGAAACTTGCCAATATAATGTCTCTCACAGGGACAGGTGGGTACAGAAATGGAATAGCTAAAAAGATTTAAAGGTGGAAAGCGAAGGAGACCTGGGTGGTAAGAAAATATTCCATTTGAATTGGTCTCAAGTGTTAAATAATGGATGTGTGTGTACATAGGCTATTCAAATGTTTTTGATTTCTTATGCTGAAGATTAAAATTTCCATTAGTATTCCACCTCTTCAGTTTTGCCTGGGGACTGTTAATTATATTTTTGAATTTGCAGCCAAATAAAAACTTAACGAAAAGAAAACAACCAGATAATACAATAAGGAGTTTTTTACCCTTTTCTTCTTCCCTGCAATCAATGTTTAGCTCTCTGTATAGCCCTTGACTGCAAACTCAGCTGCCTTAGTTCCTGCATCTCCCCATCATTTTTACTGCTGAGCCCCTTTCAAGGGGTTCTAAGCGGTTCCACCAAAATTGCTGTCCTGAAATGCTGCTCAGGAAGCCTCAGGACCAAAACAACAGAGATTATCTTGGATTTCATCTAAACTTCCATAAAGTCCCATGCTCAGTGAAGAGAGGATTATCTAACTAATGACCAGGTTCTACTCCATAAACCAAGGCCCTCAATTGCTTTTTAGGAAGTGTTATTGATATTTCTGTAGGCAAGGCCATTTGAAATCCACCGTTTCCTGCAGTTGCTGATGTGCCTGAGCAGTGGGGGGAGGCAGGAATGTGCTGACAGGGCCCAAAACTCAATAGTTCAATAGTTCAATAGTTCTGCTCTATTTTCAGAACTGTTTTCTAGTGACAGCAAGGGCCCTGTGGGGAGGGAGGCCTGGCAGGGTGGTGCTGGCTGCTCTCCTGCTCACATTGTGCAGTTGCATGGATATTCCATAAATAACTACTTTTTGTTTTTGGTATGTTTAATGGAGAATTTGGTAGAAAACCCTGAAACATAAGAGTTAAGCTTTGTTTAAGTCTGAGTCTACTAAATGTGGGTCATGAGTCACAACTCCAGTGTGTGACTGGGGGACCAGTGAAGCCCAGTTAAAGCCACCTTCCCCCCACCCTGCAGCAGTGACTGCCCCGTGCTGAGGAGGCTGGAGACAGCTGAAACAGCTTCATGGCACATGCCAGGAATAAAAATATATATACAGGTAGTGGACGTAAATGTAGTCCTCAAAGTAGTACTGAACTTTCTTTATAGCTTATTCCTGCAGTCATAATTGCAGTAAATTTTGCTGGACTGAAGGCACCTTCCACAGGCCTGCCTCTGCTTTCCTCACGTGAGCTTTAAATTGTGTTTTTATAATTAAGCTATAAATTTTAAAGCTATTTCAGCTACACTTTTTAATATGCCACAGGTTGTCCACTTGTTGTAGCTGGGGTTTGATGGCCGTAGATCATTTTCTCTGCTGTGCTGCATGACAAAAAGCTGTTCCCAGGGCAGAAAAACCTTTCTGGGCAAATGGCACCTCTGGGTCTCTCCACAGCACACAAAAAAATCCTGCACACACAAAAAGAAAAAAAAAAAAAAACCAACAAAAAACCCAAAAAACCACCACCAAAAAAACCCCCCAAAAAACAAAATTTTATATTTTTCATATATTTGTAATCCTGCAATTCTTTACTATAAAACTTTTAATAGTGAAGTGACAGAGTATCAGTGTAATCTGAGAAATGTTATGTTTTCTGAGATTATTGATATGATAACATCAATAATAAACTGTGGTGGTGAGGTTGGCCACCCTAATGCCTCATTGAGGTGGTATTATAGGAGTTGCCAGCTACAATATTAACAGTTTTGGGGGTTTTCTAAGGTAGGAATTAAAGATCATCCACCAACAGATAAATGATGACTCTGTAAGGAAAACAGGCAATCTTGAGCAGCTTTCCTAATAACTACTGCATATATAGGAAATAAGATGTAAAACTGCTAGCTAATATAAGGAAATAATGTATTTAAAATATGAAGTTGTTTTGAAATAAATATCCCCAGCTATAATGGAGATTACCTGGACTTTTGCTCTGTTATATCAAAAGTAGGTAAAATTTTTAGTCAAAATATGCATAAATTACCCTGTGCCTTTATAATGCTGTGGTAGGGTTTTGCATTAGTTTAGGTAATGTGCATGCCTGGGTTTTCTGGGCCAGAAAAGCATAACTCTGTTTAATCTCCTTTGATTGCTCTGATTTTCTTTCTAGTTAGAGAAAAGGATGTGTTGCAAAAATAAAGTTTTCTTTTACTGTTTTCTTATTATAAAAAAGGTTACAAAATGTTCTTTGACTTAAAGCTGTTCCTTTAGGCTTGATGGAAGAGGGCCAGTGCAGTGGCTGTGGCACAGATCAGAAGTGTGGCAGTGCCTTTCCAGTCCTGGGGTGCTTTATGGAATGCTGTTTGGGGACACCTGGGACATATCAGCTCCTCCAGTTCCAGCATTAGAGACAACTCAAGTAATTTGCTGTTATGAATACCTCAGGGGAGTCACTGTGTGCTGTGCTGAATTAAATACCTTGAGCCAAGCAAACACAGGGAGACAGCCCTAACTTAAACCTTAATTCAGCTCTGAAACTGCGCACTCGGGTCTCCTGCTTCATTTCATGGAAGTGTATTTGTGTTTCATATTTGTTGGGAAGGTTTGCACAGTGTGTTCAACACATCTTGCTCCTGGTTTTCATGCACAGAAGCCTCCGTGTGTGTTTTAATTCTAATCCACAGTCAGATGCCATGGAAGCCAACTCAGCATAAAATCTTTGTGATGGCTGAGCTTTGCTGAGGCAAAACACGTTCCAACTATGGCACAACCAACCCTCCACCAGAGAAAGAATTAAATTAACAGTTTTTAATATTGTGACATTTGGACCACTTCTTAGAAACGTGTAAAAACAAAGCATAACGCTCCAGAGGAAGCAATAATTTCTGTTTCTGAGAGCACACATATTGCCCTGATTGACTCGGGGTTACAGACACACATTGGAAACTGGAAACTTGTGCACAATATTTCCTTGGCATGATCAGCTCCTTCCAGCCTGTTCCCTTCCCTTTACAGCAGAGTAAATAGGCTCAGGTTTTTTGATTTCTAATTGGCCTTGTGTGAAGGACTTTTTCTCAGTCAGCCTTGTTTGGTAGAGTTCATATTTTGCTCCAGATTCCACAGGCACCACAGGCCAAGACATTGTAAAGGACTTGGGCACTTCCCATTAAAATCATGGGTGCTCCCAGATCTTCCTTGAGAATTAACAGCTTCCAGCAGCACAGGAGCAATGAGTCTCTGTTCTGCTCAGAGCCTCGTTTCCAGGATATCTCTGCTGCAGGAACATTCACACCCATATTTGGTCCCACCAGAGGATGCTCATGCCATGTCCTTTGATCCTTCTTCACTCTTTCTCCTCATTTCTGGTTATACTCTTCTCTAAAGATAATCCCAGTGATTGTTGGATTGGTTTTATTTGCCCCAAACTGCTTAACCCAGTATCCAGCTGACTGGTGGTATTTTCTTTAAGAACTTCTCACATTGTCACCTCCCTCATCCGATGACTCCAAAGCTCTGCTGGATGGGGATATTTACCAAAAAGTCAGGCTCTGAGGGAGAAGGGAAGGCATTTCATCATTCACTATTTAATAACTTTGGTACCAACATGAATGGGATTGCATGAACCACTCCAAATCCCAGTGCCAGGATGTTGCAGGGGATGCTGCTTCAGGCTGGATTACAGACCTGGAAGAGCTTCTGGAGATCTTTATTTCTCCCCAGATAAAATCTGTGTTGCTGTCAAACGTGTAAATACAAGAGTGTACTCTGATGGACAGGCAGTCTGTGTCCTCATCCAAAGCCTGGCTGAGGGGTGGTAGGAACAATTCCTTTTCCAGCCAATGTCCTGAAAAGCCTGGAAGCAGCTGTTTTCCATGTTCAATGTCCCTCCTGGGCCAAAGCAGTGCCAGAGTCATTCTGTCCCAGACATCCACTGGCAGTGGAGAGAGCTCTCCATGGCGCTGGGGCTGCTCTGTGGCTTTGGGGTCCTGGGCAGGGGCTGAGCCTGGTGGCTGTGGCCATGGGGCCCTCCCAGCATGGCCCCAGCGCTGTCCCCTCCTGGGGACAGGCACTGCCAGGCACACACACTGTGTCACACTGGGAATGCTGGGGGTGACATCGTGCAGCGTCAGAAATGCCTCCTCTTGCGTGTTCAGTCCTCAGTGCCTGCTCATTATCAGCCTGCATTGTATTCCTGTCTTCAGTGAGTAGGATGAATAATTTCTAATCTGTGTTTTTGGACCAAGAAATTTAAATTTGAGCTTCACTGTAAGCTTACAGTATTTTAAATTCCTTCCAAGCTACGTTTGGCCTCGACTGCACAATGGATTTACTGAGGCGAAAACAAGGGATGATAATTTTCACTGGAGCACACCTGCAATAATGGCTCACAGCATTTAATTTTTCCCTTGGTTTCCTGGTAGACTTTGTTTTGACACCTGCAAACAACCTTTTCCAAATCAAAGCGAGCTTATTCTCTCCATGTCATGCTGCCACCCAAGTCGAGCTGACAAAGTCCAACTAGGAAACAGAGCAATTATAAACACAGTTTCCTCTGGTGCTTGTGCTGTTTTTAGCTTTGCTGCTCTCCCAAGAAGAAACCTGTGCCCAACGTTTCCAGCTTAGCATGCAAAATTAATAAAATCTGACAATTACACTGAACAACATACAATGCAAGTAAGGGATCCTTTCTGATGTGATTGAACTTGAAGATATTAAATTGGCTCCTTCGTCTTACACTATTTTCTGGTTTAGCACAAAGATCATAAAATGTGTATCTGGAGTGATAAACGATAATTGGCTCTAGGCAGCCTTTTCTCACAGAGACAAAAGAACAGTTGTTATTGCTGTACTCCTTTCAATAAATACACTTGTAAGCTACAGCTCAGCTGGGCTGTCCTGGGAAGAGGCAGCCTTTCGTGAGGAACATAAAAGAGACCTAATTTATAAGTGGGCATGTAGACTGAGGAGAAGGGTATTTTATATATTAAGGACATACAAAGAGTATTATCTGTGCTCACACAATGCCAAGAAATACCTTACCAGGA
Organism: Picathartes gymnocephalus; assembly: GCA_013390045.1. Lineage (NCBI taxonomy): Eukaryota > Metazoa > Chordata > Aves > Passeriformes > Picathartidae > Picathartes > Picathartes gymnocephalus. Next base: position 62,763 of record WEKY01063737.1, read on the forward strand.
AAAAAGCAGTCTGAAGTTAATCCTGTACCATGCTAGAGAAAACAGTGAGTTTAGCATAGATTGAAATCAGGTCCTGATTCAGTCTGTAGAGGGTGTGGGAATTAATTCCTTATTCCTATAAGATTGTCTGATACTACTTTGGCTCATTTTTGGATTTCAAGTCTTAGGCCACAATATTTCTATTTTTCTCTTGCTTTCCATTTGTCTTCATGGAAAGGATTTACCTCATTTTCAACATATTGATCATTAAACCTCATCAGCCAACTTCTACCTCTGCTCCTTGAAGTGTCTTGTGTGCCTGACAGTGGCATTCTCCAGGATTATGGATAGCACAGAAGTAAAATATGTAATTTAAGGACAAATGTCTTTCTTTATTGTGTTGCTTTCCTTTGTATAACCAAGAATAAAAAAATATCACTTGTTCCTTAAATTAGATTTGTTGCTTGTATTTTTTTTTGTGTGTGTTCTTGTTAACTTCATGACATAGAGTGAAATATTCTAGTGCTCCTGCAAACAGAATTTCAACCATTATCTAGAGTTTCTGGGACTTATTCCATAATTTCTAGATGATCTTACTTGATGAAGCATTGTTTAGATTACACCAGACTGTGAAATGGGTCTGGGATCACTGTTTGGAACTATTACACTTCCAGATTATTTTTTGTTCTCATTGGTAAGTGGGAAGGAAAAGGAAGATATAGGATAAAGTTTTTTACAAGGTGTTTTCCATAGAGAGAGAAATATTGCGAAATTGTATCAACCTTCCATTATTTCAATTAAATATTTTTGTTCTTGGCTTGTCTTCTGGCAGCAGGAGCTAAAAGAGGAGTGAATTGCCTTTAAGAAATTGCTGTATCATTCGTATGGAAAAGCAGGGCTTGTTCCAAAGGGTCTCCAGCTGACAGCCTGATTTAGTGACTAAATACCTGCTTGCACAGAGGTTCCACGAGGCTGCAGAAGAACCTTTGGAGTATCTTTTAAGATTGACTGGGTGTCTTAATGAAGTCAAGGACTCTTGCCCTTGGCCTGTGTTTCTACTGACTCCAGCAGTCATTAAATGGGTCCCATGCTGACGAGCACTGGCAGTGACAACAGCTTTGCTAAACTCTGCTGAGCAGAGTTTTACCAAAGGAACAAGCCCAGCTGCCTGTGGGCCTGGCCCGAGCGTTTTGGAGGCCCTGCACAAGCACTAATTGGTGCCTCTGTGTTCCCAGAGCTTCCTGCAGGAATTGTGCTCTGCTGCTTCCAATTCCGTTTGTATTTGGCTAAGAGCAGCCAGGCCCTGGCAAAGGGGCTGGTTCCTCTTCAAATCAACACCAAGCTGCAGCTTCTTAGGCAGCCCACAGGGTTTGATTGTATAATATGGGAAATACCCCAGCGTGTTCCTGTCCTGGGAGCTCTGGCAGAGCCTGTCTGGCCAGCAGATACGGGATGGTCCTGGGGGATAACACACATGGCCAGCCCCGGGCACGGGGAAACACAGGGACACAGAGAGCTGGGTGCCCAGCAAAAACCAGCAAAGGTGATGTGTTTTTGATGCCTTAGGATTTTAGCTTTTATATTTTTCATATATTTGTAATCCTGCAATTCTTTACTATATAACCCTAAACTCCACATACAGTGTCAGCTGCTGCTTTCCCATATTTTTCAGACAAAACAATTCCTCTCCAGGTCTGGCAATCAAGGGCACCTCACTGTCTCAGGCCCTGAGAAATGGAAACAAAAGTGAGTTGGGGAAGAGCAAACTCGGGGTAAATGACCTCATTACCTGAAGCTGTAATTGGAGGATTAACCCCCAATAAGCAAATGGACCAAACTTACATCTGTATGAAAAACTCATGACTGGGGTCCATCTTGGGTGCAGTCCCTCGGAGGTTTTTGACTGCCCAAGGTGTATCTATTGAAGGCCTTCAGTAAATACCTGCTTTTATTCTCTTAATCTTGTCCAGCTTCTGTTTTTAGGTAGCCACTCCAAGGCATCATTTTCTATCCTTTGTGTGGTCTTTGGTTGATTTTGTTCATGCCAATGTAGGCTCTTCTGAACAGCACAAAGCATCTACAAAACCCACAGTGAAAACCAACCAGCTTTCACATTAACTGATTAAGAACCAAAATAATAACAAAGTAGTAATAAAAATATTGTATTAACATTTAAACCATAATCACTGACCCCGAGCTATTCAGAGAAAAGCATAAATATTTATTTGAGAAAATTGCTATAGGAAAGGAAGAAAAATCTCTGATGTTTGATAAAGCTTGAGCCATGTTCAAAGAATTGTTTATCTCCAACCAGCTCTGTGCCTGAGTATGAGGGCCAAGGCCAAAGGAACAGAGCTGAATCACCTGGCATGGTCAGCATGAACCTATTTGTGAGTCACACACCTGCAGTTACTATTAAATAAAGGAGACAGCAAAGGACTGGGGACATAAATGAAGACAGAAAGTCAAGTTACTGCCTGGTTTTGTCTGATTGATAACTAGTTTCCTTTTAAGATACCAAGGCACCTGGTGCACTCCAATATAAAATGGCTGAGAGATTAAAAAAAGTGCCCTTTGGCTTATGCAGAGAACTTTTAAAAGCAAGAATAAATGATAACTTTCTTATTTTAAGAAAGACTTGAAATTTCTTTTGCCTAAATGTTACATCATTCTGTTCCTTTTTGCTGTTCCTCACATTATGATTTTTCAATATTTTTTCCTCGTAAACTATCATCATGAACTTTTACAATGTTAGGCACAACATATTACTTCATAATGTCATTTATTAGCAGAAGTTTAATAGCTGCCAATAATCATAATGTGCTTACTTTGGACTACTGGGAGCCCATCTGCTCTGCTACTTTAGACCTAAATGAAAATTATGTAGTGCATTACTGAGACTTTTTATATGTGGGATGTGCTGGGAAATCTTTACATACTTGATTTTTTTTTTTTTTTTTAATAAGACAGCCTTCATTGAAGAAAAACTGGAATTACTGAAATTTTTTCCAGTAATATGCAAAAGTACAATTTTCTTCTATTTTATTCTCCTGACAGTCAATATTGTTAGTAAGCTTGGGTTTGTTCCTGAGTGGTAGCTTGGTCATTAACCCTGTTCTGTGCCTCCTGGCTGTGTTAATGTCCCTGCTGCAATTGGTTAGTGTTCTCTTCCCCTCTTTCAGAAAAAAAAATGTAGCTGGCTTTTAACAGATACAGGTTTCTGAGGACTCATTTTTAATTCTGCAGCTGGAGGTGGCACCTCTGGCTCTGCCGTTCCCCCAGTGCTTACAGGGGTTTTTCCCAACCTCTGTGAATTTCTGTGGGGATTGAAAAGGAAACCTAATGTGAAATCTTTATTTCCTGTTTATTCTGCCAAGTCTGAGAGTAAGGAGCAGTCTGTGGAGGTTGTGTCTGCACTTAGAGTGCACATTAAACATTCCCAGACGGGCAGGAATGGGAGGCTCAGCACTTTGGTGACCCTGACCCCGTGTCCTCCTTCGCTCTGCCCACGCCCACTCAGAACCTCCGCTCGACTTCGCTTGAGTGTTCCTAGAGCAAACAGCTGCCTGTAAAAAAAGCTCCAGAATGGATGAAATAGGAGCATCTCCTTTCTAATGCAGATCTGCAGCTTTACTCAGTTAGATATTAAATGTTCCAGAGGCCTGTGTAGGTTATTATGGCACAGCACATCCCAGCTCCCAGTGTCAGGGCAAGAGAGTGTTTACTGTGGATGTGTTCTTATAAAGAAAACACTGCTGGTTCTCAATTGCTGCTGGTTTGGGAGAGGACTGTGTTGTGGAAGAGAAGGCAGAAACTGGGAAGATTGAAAAAAAAAGGAGATTAATGTTGAGTCATGTTTTGAATACGAGCAGGCAGCTACAGCTGGGCCTTGAACTGGATATTTGGATAACTGCAGACTGGGTAATTTCAGACATGCAAATGAAGATTTCCAAACCTCAACTGAGAACAGGAGCTGGAAGCCTCAAACCTGCTACTCCATTGTTGTATGCAACCTAAGCTTCTCAAAACATGGCTGCTTATTTAGCATCTGAATGACTTTTTAAAATCCCTTCTTGTACATTTGATTTGAAAACACAGAATAATGATAGGAAGAGCCTTTTGGTGCTGCATCCTGTATGACATTGGAAATTGTGTTGGAAAGCTTCGTGGTACTAAAGGGCAATGTTGAGAAGGGGGCAATCTGCACCCTCTGGGGTCTGTGCCACGTTTTACAAACCTGTGCTGGCGCCCAGCACTCATTTCCAGCTCTCCTGGCTGCTGCAGGTGTCCCTCTAAGGTGCTGTTACCTCACCTTGTCTGGGGTCACCGTGACGCTCAAACCAGGATGTGCCTCTTGGCCCAGCCTATCTTCCTTTGTGCTTGTTTTTAATTAACCTTTTGCCGTGCGTTTGAAGACCTGTAGGCATGAGCAGTGGATAAAATTCCATTTGTTTTTCCAGAGGGATGTCAGCGTGGAGCTGCTGCCCAGACCTGAGAGCTGCAGTGTGTCCTCCTGCCTGCAGGTCAGCCCAGCAGTGCACAGCTTTGGAGAGCCCTCTTTGCAGGAGGGTGGACAAAATGGGCTCTCCGAGGCACTTGAAAGACTCCAGCATCTTTTTATCTGAAACAAGGACATAAAAAGCAGCTGGGCATAAAATATAGCTGAACAGATGAGATACACAGTCTGTTTTCTCCTAAGTAAAAATAGATTACTGTTCATTTTGAGCCTATATGATGCAATAAGAGTTCACTTGCAGTGTAACTATATCTTATGCTCCAGAGCAATTACAAAGTTGAGGATGCTGCAGTTACTCACTTCCTTGGCCATCCTGATCCCAGGAGGTGTCAAGGGAAAGAGCAGATGTATGTGCTAGGTTATTACCTACATCCCTTTTCAGTGGTTAGCAAGATTCTCTTCTGTAGTAGACCTCATGTCATGAAATACTTACATATTCCTGATTCTCAAATAAGAACACAAATCACCCCGGCAAAGATCATCCTAAAAACCACAGCTAAGGATCCCAGTAATAGAAATTTTTAAACCATTTGGCTGGACTACCAGTGTTAGGCTTAGCAGATGTCTTCTTTCCAGTTTTTGTAAACATTTACAGTCCTATAAGGCAGGTGAAAACTTAACATTAGTGAGTTTTTGGTACTTGCAGCCATAAATTATTTGTGACTCTTGTAAATATCTTTATATGCCAAGAAATGCTGCCAAGTGAGCGCTGGTCAGGTATTTAGAAGCACCTTGGATGAAAACAGACTGCTTTAAGGTTTGGTTTGGTGTTTTTTGTTTGGTTTTTTTTGGGGTTTGTTTTTTTTTTTCTATTCTCATATGGCCTAAACTAAATCTTCTCCTCCTCCACAAGGGACACCTGCCTTAAATATACCTTTTATGGCTGAGAGGCAAATTTCATTTTGTGAAGTCACAAACTGTTCTTCACTTCCCTGAGTCATCCCTGAAATACCTGAGTTTCGGTCAAGCCCTTCCTCCAGCTTTGCCCGATGCTGAGGCTCCGTGTGCTGCTTGCTGCCTCTCTCTTCCAGATCCGTGTTTTCCACAAGAAGGTGGGATAAGAAGCTGGAGACCCCATCAGAAAGGGCCACTCTTGCTTTCTCCCAGCAGAGCCTGGGAATCCCAACGTGCCAGCAATGAGTTTTGGAGGTGAAGGTGAATATTTTCCAAATGCCTTTTGCCTATAAAGGTGTGTTGCAAAGCACACGCCTTTCTTGCTGCCTTTAATTCCTGTCTTTTTGGGGTTGCAGAAGAATTAAACTTGCAGTAAGAGGAGAGAAAACTTCAGAGAAGTAAATCAGGAAACAGATGCACCCAGTTTCATGAACTATGATTCATAACTTCTAGCTGTACACTTTCCATTTGTTCACCCTTTTGCTGTTCTGGGTTTGATTCAGAAACTTCCTCTTGAGCCATAATCTGAATTTAACTGTAAAAGTCCCTGGGTTATAGAAATGATGGTGTTCTGTATGCATAAAAATTACCTATTTTAGTCTTTGTCCATGTACCAAACTACAACCCAGGAACACCTGAAATGACAGAAGACAGTTTTATTTTTGCAGGGAGCCACAAAAATGACTGATCAGGGCAGTTGGTGTTGGGTTGCACTTGGGTATTGAGATACAGAGCCAATAACATGGCAGCAACCCTTCAGGATGCCCAACATCTCCATCAAGAGTACACTTTATCCACTTGTTTACCTTTAATATAGTTTATTGCTTTACAGATATTCTCCTGGATAGTTCCAATCAAAATGTGCTGAAATTCTATTCAAGGAAATTCTGACAGGATAATGAAGAATGCTACATTACTTAATTATACTTTTCTCCAGCTGAAAGTGAACAACTGGACTTTATATTTTGCTGGCTGAGAATATACAAAAGGAGAAAAATTTTGGTCACAAAGCCCAGCTTGAGTGTTTTTGAACTACACTTGTGCTTGAGGGCAAAACCAAGATTATTTCAGCTGAGTTTTGAAACTGCATATTCCAAACACAGTAAAGAGTTTGTGTGGGGAGGGAGACATTGACAATGTAGTGTTGTAATTCAGAATATCTCAGTGTGTAACTGCTGGCCTGGATGTTCTTTGAATTGACTCTGAATTCAAGCATGGCTGGCATTCCTCAAATCCATTTATAATGCTGAGAGAAAATGAAGGGTGCAACAAAATGAAACACAATTTGTTGCACATAAAACTATATGAAGTTGTGGTGGGGGAAATGGCAGTAGTGAGTTTGGACTTGCTTCCAACCATTCTTTGTGTCATCTTCTCAAGGCTTTCCACTCTTGGAACCTCTCTGTCTGTAGCTGTCATAAAGACATAAAAGAAAATGGGAGCTCCCTTCACAGAATTAGAGTCTGACAAATGTGAGCCTGGGATCTGTTTGGTTTCATGAACGTTTCAGTTAAGTTATTTTTGAAGTTATATTGATGAAATTAGAATAAAGAGATCATTTCTTGGAGGAAAGTGAATTGCTGAGGCAACAGAGGGGTGTAGGGAAGTGAGTTTCTGCAATTTCATTAATGGCTCCTTTGATTAAGAGAATAGAATACAAATATTGTTTAAATATCAGAGCTCCACTTCTAGTGAACACCCAAATAAACCAGACCACTATGTTCTACGTTTTCTCCCAGTTCAATTCTAGTCCTTTAGTCCCTTCCAATGGCCACGGAGAAACATGGGGACATCAAAATGTCTCTTCTTCCAGGTGGAGAACCCTGCACTGCTCACCCAGAGGCTCCAGCACGTGTAAATCACCCAGGATCATCCAGCTCTGCTTATCCAGACCAAAAGATTGCCCTCTGAAAATCCTGGGCACCTGAAACCATGGAAGTTCTCTCACCATTTCTGATTTTCTTGTGCCTGTTTGCCGTTTTCACTTCTGGGGCTGCCTGTTGGAAGTTTCCGGCTTGGCAAGATGAGAATCAGGAATGGCAGATCCACCCGGCCTGCAAAGTTCACGGCAGGTTTTCATCAAGTTTTTGATAGTTTGAGTTGGTTTTTCTTGTTCTGTACCAGTTCTTCCACCATCTGTGCAAATCCCATTAATAGTTGTGAGTGATTTGTGTGTCTAATTCTTCATGCAGAGTGTTGAAAATCTACCCTAAAGCTATGAAAAAATAATGGGGAAAGCATGTATAATTGAAAATAGTCTTAATCACTGGAATGCTGAAATCCACATGGCTTGGAAGACTTGAAAGATTTCTTGTTTTAGAAAAGCTGAATTGAAAAGCGCTGTCATTTTCTTTAAATACATTCTTTTGAATAAAATATCAATTCCTGGTGCCAGCAGCAAGCTTCTAAACATGTTGAAGATGACATGATTGATAACAAGAATGCTCTTCTCAAGACGTTTCTAATTCCATTTCTCCGTATCAAGAATGTTAAACTTCTAACCTGATATATGATACAATAACGAATATTTAAACCAAAGATTAATATTTTTTTTTAAGATCAAATGGTTACTGGGAATGAATGGAAATCTGAGAGCAGGTTGCTGGCTCCAGAATGTGGATAAATGCTAGAAGCTGCCTCTTGAGTACAAATAATTTCCCATTTGATCCTCCATCGGTGGGCACAATCTTGCTGCTATCCCAAAACTAGAATCAAATTGTCATAAATGTTCTGTCCCTGTCTCCAGATATTAAAATTAAGTAAGAAATGTTGGCTTTCATGGCTTCTTGTAAGTCTGTACCACAAGAGCTTCCATGTTTTGAAAATGTAATGGCCAGCATCTGACTTGAGATGAGAATCCTCCTCCTCCAGCGTGGGAACTTTGGCTGTCTCTCGTGCCATGGCAGAACGTCAATAATGTCTTGGCCAGCAATGGTCCTTTTCCACCTGTGGAGAGCCTGGGCCCTGCAAGAATGTCCAGTTTGTCCAGGAAAGAAGCAATGCCCCAGCCTGCGGAGATAAAGGGTAACCTATATCATCTTAGCTTTGGGAACCAACCAAAGAGCTCTTATTTTGTAATTTGTAGTCAGAATCATGAAGTACGAGAAGCTCATTTGACCTTTTCCTAAATGTGTCTGAATTAGACCAGCTCCCAAGGTCCGTGTCTGCTCCCAGTCAAGAGCTGGGTTTTGTTTTTCCAGCTGAACAAGGTGATCTCTCAGAGGGTTGAGGCAGACACACGTTTGAAGGTCAATGTCATTTCTCATCTAGTGCTCACCAGCTGGCAGTCTCCACCTGTAAATCTCTGAATTAACATCATGGCTTTAAAACAATTAAATTTCAGGAACAATATGTGACTAATTAACGATAGTGGAACTTGGTAGGGGAAAGGACAATCTTCTCCATTTTAATTTAAAATGTGTCAGTGTACCTGACTCGGTATTATATTACTGTACATCAATGCCAGACAATGACAGTACTGTAAATAGCATTAACTGGCTGGCTTAGGGAAAACCATGAAAATTTACACTTGATGTATCAAATTATAGCTCAAATTACAGGTTTTTCAGAAAACATGGTGAAATAAGAGGAAAATGCTCATTAGTTTGGAATAAAAGAGAAGCAGTTCCCTGGATATTTAGTTTGGGTCACACCCTGGAAGCTTTCTGTTGGTATCTCATGGAAGACTTTCTGTAGAACCTCTAGACATTTTAACTGGTTTCAGGAGGAGGAAAAAAGCCTTTTGGGTCCATCAGAAACCAAATTCCTTGCCACTTTTCAGGTAAAAAAAAATATCTCTGAGGGGCAGAAAGTGTTAGGCAGGATCAGTGACCTCTCTGTGAGTGTCACACAGAACTGGGAGGAGGAACAGGGCAGGAATTGCTCAGACACTCAGGAATAGGGCCAAGAGTTTGATTTCTGTGTGATTCTCTTGCTGGGCTCCACACTGGAGCAGGCTTCATCCTGCTGAACTGCAATCTGCTGAGTCCAGGCTTGCACAGAAACATTTATTTCAAAAAATATCCGTGGTTTTCAGTCCTCTCCAGCTGTTGAGAGTTCACCCTCTTAAAATTCTCTTCCTGCCAGTAAAGCTCGTAAACAAAATGCAAAATCTGACTAGAAAAAAGCCTGAGCCACTCACGGGAAAAAAGGAAAAAAAAAAAAAGTATTCTCTTGTAAGTCCATCCTTTAAAATGCATCTTAACTCCCTGCAGTGGATCTTCTCCTGTCTAGCTTGCAGCCATTACTCTTGGACTTTTCACCTCCAGCAGTTCCTCCGTATTCTTGCTTGGTTGTTGTATTTACATTGCACTGATCTATCTCCTCTGTGCAGTATCATTTTCCACTCCCCACTTCCTCAAATGTGATGGCCTCACATCCTCAGCCCGTGTAAATTCGATTAGTTCTCCTCTGGCTCGGAGTAAATCAATGAGGCTGCCGTGGATTTACACCAGCTCAGGGTCTGTCCTGGGGCTTTTAATCATTGTTACAGCCCCTCTCCAGGTGATCGACGGCACATTGGGACTGTGCTGGGCTGCAGGCTGAGCTCCAGCCCCAGGAGAACTTCTGGTCTTGGTCCTGCTGAGTGAATTTCATTCAAAGTGAGAGTCCCACGTGTGCAGCTGGGGGCACAGCTGGGACTTTCCTCACCTGGATATGGGAGAGTAATGGTTCTAAATCCAAAAACGTATCTCTGTGTCCCTTTTGGCTGCTGGCTCTCAGGAGGATGCATTGCTATTTCCTTCGAGTCCCTGTAGCCAAAGAAGAGAGTTATTAAAAAGTAGATAAAGAAAATGAAAGATGGATTCACAAAGGGAAGGGAGTTAAGAGTTAACTGGGTTTTAGTTGCTGCCAGATTGCATCTAGTTTTCAAATGTTTTCTGGGGGAGGATACTCAGATTTCCCATCTCCAGCTGGGTTTCGGTTTCCAAATCTCTGTCAAACCGAGCCTGTTTCCTTGGTAACAATCTCACTCTCCCACCTCTGAATAAGGACAATTGCTTCCTTCTGCTGAGTGGGGATGGTGGAGCCAAAAGAGAAGGCATAAGGGGAGTCTGCTGCCCAGAACCTGCACACAAATTCTGAGTGCTTGGGTCTCAGTGGATCAGGTAGGCTTTGCAGGAGTTAGGTAAGGACGGGCAAAGATGCTGCACACACCAAGCTTTCCTCCAGACTGCACATTTTCACTCCAGCTGGGGGCAGTTTTACATATGAACAGTTGCAATGATGAATGAAAAATGTCTCTTGCATATGTGGATGCTTGGGAAGTTTGGAGGTTTTTTGTCTTCTCAAGACATTTCCCTTTCCCCTTTGATTGAGCTTGACCGGGACCTAGCCTATATCTAAGGTCAGCTGTTGGTTTGAGGTTAGTGGCCAAGCTCAAGATCTTTGAGACCAAAATTATAATTTAATAATTTATAATTATTATTTATTATAATATGTCATTTTTTCCTCTTCATTAAGCTAAAACCCCAAGGTTTCTTCAAGGTTTTCAGAGTAATCGCTCAAGATTTTTCCACATTATTGCTTTATATTTTAGGCAAATTTGAGGCCACTGGAATCTGTCCATCTTGGCAGAAATTATTTTATTTCTTTTGTGCTATGACAGGTGTGGTTTTTTTCTGGGAAGTCCCTCTTTGCCTCTTCTGTTGGAGACCTGCTTTAATAGATGTGCCTGTGCTATGTGTGACTTATTTGACACACACTGAGTCTCTGGAAGGCTTTGTAACCCTGATGATTCCATCCCCTTATCCAGCCCCCTGCCTTAGTTTACATTACGTGATGGAGCTGGCCACTTCAATTATAATTTTTGTCAAATACTAATAGACTGCTCAAACATGAGGAAGCCTAAAAACTAATTCTCTCCTGCCTTGTCCCAGTTATTCACCAAGAAAACGGTTTGCTTATTCACGGAATTGATCTCCTATTACTTTTTAAAATACAAACGCACGTAACTACTTGTGATACTGTTACAGATACTGCATCAATTATCCCTGTAATTGCTTCATCCCCCCATTCATCCATCGTTCTTCAGTCCCCCTCTGTGCTTGATGGACGTTTTTCAGACAGAGCTCAGACTGAGCTTCACCTCGTACGTCTCCCAGAGGGATTGTCATCTCCTGTCTCTCCTGGCCTATTCCGAGAGCTGGAATCTTGGCCAAAGCACTGGTGATGGATTTGTCAGCGTTTTCAGTGCTCACTTTAGTCCCAGCTGCAGAGAACATCACCAGCAGCACGTAAACCTAACGAGCCAATTCTTAATGGGCGTGGTGGTTGGAGCCTGGATCTCCAGAGGTCATAATTGAAACTTGCAACTGCGTTTTTCTGAGGCGGCCCAAGGGTTCTAGCTATAGCCTGAGCCATCCTGTAACCCAGAGAGCCGTGCAGGGAGGGAACAGGGGACTACTGATACCTCCAGTGGACATGCAATGTTCACTGTGACTTCTGTAAAGAGCTGATTTGCAAGACTGGAGATAATCCCACCACACTTTAAATGTCACTCAGAACGTATGCTGACATGCAAATGATTAACAGCAAACTTTGGTGGCACATTAATTAGTATTTAATCCAGAGGCTCTATTAAGATGTGATAAAAATACCTTTTTTTTTTTCCAGTAGTCATTCAATTACAATGCACAAATGATCTTGACCATCTTCTGAGTTTCACATATTTCACTTAAAAGCCTAATAATCAAGTCTCACTTCTGTGAAAGTTGGCACACACACAACAGACTCCCAAGATACAGCTTGGATTAATGTGAAGTGCTCATGATAAAAGAGCAATTGTACATTTTTTAAAGAATACCTAATGCCAATAAATATGGCTTAGATGAGTCTGTTATTTAGCATCTTCTGCACACTGTTGATATTCCTTGCTCTGCCCTTCTTTTGCTAAGTGCCCTGTGTAGTTTTGAGACTATCATTTATCTTTCAGCACCTCTTTGTTTCTTTTTTGAAATCAATGGCTTAAAAGAATGTGACTTAAGAAAAAGGAGGGGAAGAGGGGAGTTGTGCTCCTGGATGGAATTATTTGTAAATAATTTATCTTCTTGAAGCGGCTTTCTGTTCTTTCTTCAGCATTCTTGCATCTACTTCTTTCTTGCTGGAGCCCACAATGATATTCTCTTTTGCAGATAAGAGTTACTGTGCTGCAAGCTCCCTGTTAGAGCCACTGTGCCTTTCTGGTGAGAATATTAATGCTGAGTTCTGGTGGCAGTGGCCACTATTCAACAAGAAAGAGCCCGGGATTTATTTGGTGGAGGAGAGAACCCATGGGCTGTAGGCAGTACAGCTGCATCATATTCTATGTGTGCTTTTTTCTAAATTATTCGAGGATTTATTTGTGTCTCTCTCTTTTTCGTTTTTTATTTATTCAGTGTAACCCCCTGTCACGGTTTTAATGTCCACAATGAGATGTGTTTATGTTTTCTCATCAGCTAGATTTGAAATCAATGTCCTCTTCCCTTGCCAGTTTTTATCCAGCAGCATCCTTACACCCAAGGAAGACACAGCTTTGAAAAATCTCAGATTTGGTCAGGATTTACTATTTAGGTCCTCAATGATATTTTCAAAAACTTTAAAGAGGTGTCAGGTCCACAAAGAACGAAGATCACGGTAACTGAGGTCAAACCAAGAAAAGTGCCACCAATTTGAGCTGTACCCAAATTAGAAATCTTTGTGAATTATTACTTGATAATAAACAAAGGAAGTGGATTTTCAATACTTGCCCAGTTGCTGTATGTGGCAAGCAGGACTCTTCTGCACTGGGAAGGAAAATTTTGATTCTGAAACAGAAAAGCTGCTCCTGCAGATACAACCTTATTTTGTGTCACATGTTCACAGACAGAGAAGCCTTTCCTGTGTCCTTGTCTCCCAGAGCACCTGTTCAGACCTGGAAAGTCATTTCCAGATTGGGATGGGGGAGCTTAAATCATGGAATTGTTGTTTTGTAGTCGTAGACCTTTCTGTTGTGTTTGCTGTCACATTATTGTTGCTTGCCATCACAATCACTGCAGCTGAAACACCCTTCTGAGATCAGAAACTACTCTGAAATTGGATTTATTTATTCATTTTAACTTTATACACGGACTTATCTCTAACACTGTGACATACATCTTCTACCTCTAACGGGCTAAGGGTACACCCTTGGATGGTGTAAATGCACCATAGTTCCCTAAGGCCCATGTCAGCACACAACTGGGACTCTGGTCTACAGATTTCCACAAAAGTACAGAGCACTTGGGCCTGCCCTTGCTTTGCACTCATCTGCTGGAATGGAAGAAGTTCCCATTGTCACCGAGCTCCAAACTCGCTATCTGGTTGCCATTTAAATAGCAATTGCTGTGTTGCTCTTCTTTATATTTTAGTTTCTGTCTTTGCAGTATTTCTCAGATGCTGCAAACTTTCTTCTCAGCCGTGCTGGCTCCCTTTCAGCACTGAAAGTCAGCCTACTGTTGCTAAATGTCAGTGATGCAGCTACCCACGCTCGGACCCAACACCTCCCCTCCCTCTGTCTGTCTCCTTTTTCCATGTGGCAGATGACAAGTGCTCAGGAAAAGCACAGCAGGTGCTTGCACTCTTGTGTGTCTCGGAGCTTCCAGGAGCTCCTAATATTGAATGAAGGTTGTATTTCCCTAGAATACCCTCTCCACCCCACTTCCAGTATAGAATAAGACGGAGGAATTGACATCTGACAAAACGTTATTCCTGTCAGGCTTTTAACCTTATTGTTTGACATAACTGAGGCTAAACCCTGCCCTGGAGTCCGAGATCATCCTGCACTAAAGGGCCAGAGCTCTGTGAGGTTTCATTCCCACGTGAGTTGTATGTTTTAGCATATGCATTTAATGTGGAAGGGTTCATCCTTGTTCTTAGTGGGGAAAAGAGTGTCCTCAACCTCTATCTTAAACTCTATCCCCATATCTTTTTTTCTTCCCTCCTGCTTTTCCCCCTGCTGCTGTCTGCTTGTGAGCAGTTCTTGATCAGCTTCCAGCCAAAGGCAGCATTGTCAGGTGTGAAGGGAACATCTGCTTGGCTGGACTGAAGCACCTGGGCTGGGATGGAGGGAACAACCTCCTTGTGGTGGTGTGTTCAGCAGTGGCTGATGGGGCTCTGCCACCTCTGCAGGGGCAGCTCCCAGCTTGGAGCAGCCTTGGGAGCCCCCACACCCTCCCATGGTGACTCAGGGCCAGATTTCCCCTCCTAAATGTCAAAGGGAAAAATGGAGAAGCTCCTGTTGCTGCACGGTCCCACTTTGAGGTACAGCTGCAGGAGGGCCCAACCCGAGCCAGCTGGGAAAGGAGCTGCTCAGGGATCAGTGGCACACTCACTGCAGGGACACGGAGCCAACATGGGCTGGGAAATCCATCCGGGCTTTGACCGAGCCTTGCAGCTCCTCGGCTGCTCTTCACAGAACCCCAGAATGGTTTGGGCTGGAAGGGCCCTCAAAGCCCACCCAGTCCCAGCCCTGCCCTGGGCAGGGACCGCTCCCACTGTCCCAGGCTGCTCCCAGCCCCAGTGTCCAAGCTGCCCTTGGGCACTGCCAGGGATCCAGGGGCAGCCACAGCTTCTCTGGGCACCCTGTGCCAGGGCCTGCCCCCCCTCCCAGGGACCAATTCCTGCCCAAGATCCCATCTGACCCGGCCCTCGGGCACTGGGAAGCCATTCCCTGGGTGCGGTCCCTGCAGCCCTTGGCAATTGTCTCTCTCCATCTCTGCTGCAGCTCCTTCAGGCCCTGCAAGGCCCCCCTGAGCTCAGCCCAAAGCTTCTCCTCTGCAGGCTGAGCAATGGCAGCTGTGCCAGCCTTTCCTGCCAGCAGAGCTGCTCCATCCCTCTGCTCATGCTGGAGCCTCCTCACAAACAAACATCTCTTCAGGATGCTCCTTAACAGATTTCAGCAGCATCCGAACTGCAGAGTAAAAGCAAACCTCGACAGAGCCAAGCCCAGGCTTTGACTGCGCTTTTGGCATCCCAGCTGCACTTTGATTTTCAGGAAGCAGCTGTTTTGTAACTGCTGGATGTGATTGAAATGAGTTGAACATCCTTAATGTATCAGGTTACCCCACTGCTGTCTGTAATGGAGTGTTGGAGGAGCAAGGTAATGAAGGATCTGATTTTCAAATGTCCTAGAAAAATTTAACATTGACCTGGACTTTCAAGTGGGCAAAAGTAGAATAATAAAGTAGTTCCACTTGCTTGGATTTTGCTGCACTTAAATGCAAAAAATGTTTTGTTGATTATCCCAACAGCATGAATTTGTATTGCAGGAAATCTGCAAGAACACTGGTTGGAAAGGTCCTCCTAGTTTGATTATTTTTTCTTATTATTCAGATGTATTGGACTGAGAAAATATTCAGAATTTGTCTGGTTATGTAATGTAGAAATTTTTGGCCGTGGGGAAATTTCAAAATCATTCTTTTAGAAGTATCATCCTTTGATAGAACAGTGCTGTTTGCTTAAATACTTAATGGAAAGATCCCTTTTATGAAACAGAGAAATACCTTGATCAGATATTCAGACTTCAAATTTCACCCCCATTACCATGCATGTGAGTACAAGGCAGTGCCATTCCTTCAAGTAAGGTTACAGCATTCATCAGAGCTGGAGTTTATAAAAGGATTTCCACGGAGCTGATCAGATACCTGTCTGACTCTGCTGACAGATGGAGTCAAGTATCTTTTCACTTGCAGATTGATTGGAGTGCAAGATTAATTTAGTGTCTTCCAAACCACTTCCTTACAAATCCTTTTATTTTACCCTTTGGTTGCCCTGAAAAAACCTTGCTGTCTTTTTAATATGATGCATAATGGAACAGTCAACCTATATTGCTGCTGACAGTGTTGGTGCAAAGCATACATTAAAATGTGATATGGAGAAGAAAATATGCTTTATTGATAGCAGTCAAGGTTAGAGGAAAGCCACTCTTCTGTCTATTTGTGTTTCCACAGCTGTGTTAGTATTCAAGGGAGCTGAGCTTTTCTGGCTTTGGATGAGAAAGGGGAGCAACTTCCAGAGACTGTTTTTGAGTAAGCCCTGAAGTTATTCAGATGGAATTACTGGAATAAAACAGAGGAGAGTGTGACCATGCCTTTTGTTTGAGGCTGTATGTGATACATTTGAAATAAAGAGTTTCCATCCAGTCCACTGCAGAATATATAATATAAATATATAGTATAAATACACAATATAAATACATTCCCCCTCTGGCACGGAGGGGGAACCCTGGGGCTTCCACACAGCAGGAGGAGTCTGGTCTTGGCTGAGGGGATGGAAATAACTTACAATAAAGACTGTACCTTCTACCTGATGATGTGTAGAACACAAATATTTGGAATAAGGAAATGACTGCATTATTCTACTGACTTGAATGCCTGAAATGTGTGAGAGACAGTTCATTCATTCCAGCATCTTCAATTACCTGAACTGATACAAGGCTCTTTATACCTATTTTTCCTCCAGTATGGGTAAATATTATCTTTATTTCTCATAGTGATTTTCTGGTTTTGAGTAATTTGTTCCAGTACCTGAAATTATTGTTTATGTGAGACAAGGAATAAGGACAATTTGTTTGGAATTTTTTATAGTTTCTGCATGCTACAATTCTGTAATCTGCTTCAATTGTTTCAGTTATTTAATTGTTCCTGCTAACACTTTTATCCTGCACAACTCCACGAGGAACGCAGCTATTTTAAGAATATACATAAAAGCTGGCAATTACATTGTCTTATCAAGTTTTTGCAGCTTATTAAGTTGTTCAGTGGTACTGGAAACGATTAGACTCAATCCTGTAGGAAGGAGAGGCTCGAACAGGAACCTGGGCTGTTAAAGCTGTGAGAGCCTGGAACATTCCACCTGCTGAATGGGTTTCATGGGCACTGGCAAGGAGAAATCTTTTGGGGTGGAATGAAAATGTGCACAGGTTTGAATAAGAGCAGGAACACGTTAAAAGCTCCTCGTTGTGGACGGCTGGACTGAGCCAGTCGCTGCGGGGGCTCCTCTGCTTTGTTAAAGGAGTGATGAATGAATGTCTTCCAAAGGAGCCCACGTGGCCCCCAGCCACAGCAGAATGCACTCCTTGGCTCACAGGCAGCGAATGTGACCCTGGTTTTCTTCCTGGACAATGCAGATCCCGGGCCAGGAAAGGGAATTAGGGTCGCTTTTCTGTCTTGGGATGGCCGCAGACACAACTTCAGCAGTCTGGTTTCTCCTCCCTCCTTCTTGGAGCTGTTTACCACCGAAGGGTTTTGTGGGGCTGTGCTAGTAAAGGTTTAAGTGGAAAATCAAAGAAATTGAAACACTTTTGCAAAAGTGTTGCAAGCTTTGAAAAGCATTTCTCTTTATTTAAACAAACAAACAAACAAACCAAAACAAACAAAAAACAAACAAAAAACCAACCAACCAACCAACCAAACAAACAAACCCCAAACCCAATCCCAAGCGGAGCCCTGCAGGGTGTGTCATGAAAAGAAATAATTTGACTTGCAGAAAAGACTCTGAAATAAAATAAGCAGGTCTGTACAAATCGTGAAAATATGGAGCAAGGAGCCCTATTCTGTGTATTATTAGAACAAGAAGGGCTGAGATTATCCATTCTCTTGGCAGCAGTGGGACACAGGCCAGGCAGTGGGAAGGTGGGACAGATACACAACTTTCCATTGGTCTTTCAGTTTCATCAGCACCTCAATGGCTGGAAGCTTTTTATCCGCACAGCTCCCGAGTTTATTGTGCCTCCTTTTTATTTATTCTCTCCCTCTCTCTTTAAAAACGAGATGCAACGTTCCTGGCAGCTGAATTGTGCAGGACAAAGCTGGGATTCCGTGTGGGAAGAGCGTTTCTGCAGGGAGCTGGGGCTGTCCGTGTGCAGGATGCTGAGCAGGAGCGCAGGTTCCTGTGCTGCTCCTGTCCCACTCCAGTCTTCTGCCTGCAGAGGGAAAAACTTTACATTTGGTAAGGTTCTGAGGGCAGAAATAAACTCCCCAAGAACGTGGAGCCATGTGTTGGACAGCTGCTGGGAGGCAGCCCAGGAAGAGGGTGGAGCAGCCTGTGTGTAATCTCCGAGTAGCTGAGTTGTGTTGCTGGAGTTCAAAAAAAGGGAAAAAACTTGGATGTCGGTTTTAGCTGGAAATTTTCTTTGCCCAAATTTGTCTTCCCAGATGCTACAGAATAATTCAGTGAAGATAAATAATGCACAGAAAGAAGAGATGCTTCTGAAAGAACTACGCAGTAGATTAGTTTCAACTGTGTGTATATAAACACACATTTACACACAAACTTATATATATATATATCTATGAACTTAAGCAAATATTTGCAGGCTCTTTCAGAGTTAAGTATTTTTGAGTTTTCTTGGAGAAACTTTCATTATGATTAATTATTGTCAAAGTCCTGATCTAGAGAGATAAATAGATACAGAGATGTATATTTGTACAACATCTGGTTTTGCATAGTTTAGAAGAAGTTATTTCTCAACAGTCCTGTTTGAACTTACAAAAAGTCAGTCTGCTCTTTTTAAAGTCACCAGCTGTGTTATTTTCTTTCATTCATTCAGCTAATTTCCCCCATATTTAAATAGCTTGAGAGCTATGTTAAGGCTTCATTCTGTTCAAAACTCAAATTAAAATGCTGATTTCTGCAGTGCCTGGCATTTCTGACTAGCACTTTAGTGACTAGCTCTGATCTCTTTATTAAGGAGTTTACATGACAGTTGCAATTTTAGAGGGAAAATAAAAATAAGCAAACAGCCTTTTCCCACTGACGTGGCTGTTTACAGCACAAAGTGGTTTTTGTCTCGTGCTTGTGACGTAGCCATGCGCTTTGCCTTGGTGGGACATTGGATTTTTCTTGGAAAATATTTTAAAGAGAAATGGTTCTCAGGGATTTTTCACCGCACTGGATGCTGTGTTCTCACAAAGGGAGTGTGATGACTCCAAACAACTGTTTTCCCTTCCAGGCTGGTTGGTGAGATGCAGGTGGACAGATCTGTTTTGAATCCTGCTCCTCAGATTTCACTGGTTGCCACCGAGCAGCCAGAAAGAAATGTGAGGCTTGTAAAATGTGGGAGAGCAGCTGCCTTTGACAGGCAAAAGGGCCAGTCCAGGTCATTTTCTTTGACTCCAGTAAGATTTGACTAAGACACAAAGAGGCTGGGCTGCAACACAGAGAAATCTCTTTGTTCTGACTGTAGTTTGAACTACTGACCCAAGACATTTGCTACGACGTCCTCTGGAGCTGTCCTGAAGCTGTCATGGTCAGTGTTGTTGCTCCTGTCTTCCCCAGATGTCTGTTAAATCAGGATAGATGCTTTACTGAGTGTAGAGAAAATGAAGTGCTAACACGGAGTGCAGGAAGAGAAGATTTATTTCAAGTGCCTGTCCCTCTTTGGAAGACAAAGCAGTAGACTGAAGTTCAACCTGCCAATATGGATGGTGCTGCAGAGCAGCAACACTGCAAGCAGCGCTGGCAGCCTTCTGCAGACTTGTCCTTGGGCTTGTGTCAAGGGCTGCCGCAGTGGGCAGGTGGCTCTGAGCTCCTTGCCTTGGCTCACTACTGCAATTCTGCAAGATTTCTCCATGAGAGGAACTCACAGATAACCCCAGCCTTGATTAACTGGCTGCAGGTTCTGGTCACTTTTGGGAACGCATCTCTGGAGGGGGTTACTGACGATCCCTCCTTCATCAGCTCAGAGCCCTTGCTCTGCTCAGCTCCGTGTGCTGGGGTTTGTACTGAAGGAAGGGCACTGCTGTCACCCTGCCCCAGGGACAGGTCACAGGCACGGACAGAGGAGGCCTGGCCTCAGCTGGGGCAGTCACAGGCACTGCTGTTTGTGTCTGCAGGATCTGTGGACATCAACCCTTCCAAAAGGGTTTGAAGGCAGGCAGTCTTCCGCAGAAGAAAAGAGAGAAGGTCTGTGTTTATCAAGCCGAGATTTAATCCTTCCAATTTGATTATGATATAGGAGAAACCCGTGGAAGAATTTGAAATGTCTAAAATGACAGAAAGAAGCTATAAATATTTTTAATTATCTCATTGTTCAGCCTGCAGAGGAGAAGCTTTGGGCTGAGCTCAGGGGGGCCTTGCAGGGCCTGAAGGAGCTGCAGCAAAGATGGAGAGAGACAATTGCCAAGGGCTGCAGGGACAGCACCCAGGGAATGGCTTCCCAGTGCCAGAGGGCAGGGATGGATGGGATCTTGGGCAGGAATTGTTCCCTGGGAGGGTGGGCAGGCCCTGGCACAGGGTGCCCAGAGAAGCTGTGGCTGCCCCTGGATCCCTGGCAGTGCCCAAGGGCAGCTTGGACACTGGGGCTGGGAGCAGCCTGGGACAGTGGGAGCTGTCCCTGCCCCTGGCAGGGCTGGCACTGGATGGGCTTTGAGGTCTCTTCCAACCCAAGCCATTCCATGGTTCTCTGATTTGCAGGTACATCCTCACTAGCCCCCCACCTCTGCTAACCTCCACTTTTCCTGGCTCCTTCCCACCGTTTAGTCCGTGGTACCTCCTTTTTCCTCACCTGCCACTTGCTCAGCTCCTGCCCTTCCCCACTTTATCCACCATCACTCAGCTCTTTTCTCCCTTTGGCATTCCCTTTTTCTTTCTTTCTTTCTTGCAGAAACCCACTGGGAAGACCTACTTAGGGGCACGGTGACTTGGGAAGGACTTTTTATGGGTGAAACACAAATCCATCAGCATTGCTGCAAAGTCCTTTTGGAGTTACTGAGGTGAAACGTGCCCTGTCCCTGTGCAGGCCGTGCTGCAGATCCCGCAGGCTGAGCGTTCGTCCTTGGCCATCCTTGTGGTTCCTGGGGCTGCCTTGAAGGAATGAGTTACTTTGTCAGCTCCTCAGAGCTTGTCGTGCTGTGGGCAGGGATGCAGACCCAGACAAAGCTTGGCTCCCACACCTTTATTTAAGCCTGGATGACCGAGGTGTGTCTGCCCTGGCTGGGTGTTGGCCATGACTTCTTCTCCCTCTGTCTGATGTGAGATCAGACACATTGTTAAAAAATAATAAAGGTTTAAACTCCAGTACATAAAGCCTTTCTGAGGTGATCTTCAATGAAGAATGAGGGAGGAGAGACAGAAAAAAGGAACGTGTGCCAATATTATGACAAAACAACTGTTTTGCTTAAGCAAATTAAGACTCTTTTTTCCCTCATTTTCAATTCTTACACCTTTTGCTGTTGGGATTGTACAAAGAGACTTATCCAACATAATCAGTTGGCTCTGTGGTATCAAGTGATGCTGTCAGAGAAGATGATCACAGCTGATCTCACAATTTTGATTTGTGTTAACTCATGGAAGGCAGAAACAGGAGTGTCTGTGTCACACCAGTGATTTCACCTCAAGTTTTTATGTGTCACTGCTCTTTTTATGATGTGTGTTTAACAGGAAGAGAGGGACTAAAGGCAAGAAGAGAAACTGCTTTGCCTTTTGACTTGATTGGCCCCTGAAAGCAGACTATTAGTACTGTACATATTTTAATTTCTCAGTATTTTATTTCAAATTCTTAGTAGGAGAGAAGTTCTAAGAGTTAAGCATACCAAGCCCTTTCCTGTCCAGAGGTCAGCAAAACATCGTACTTTTTTCATGTCACCAAAGAAAATCTCTGGATTTTAGACTGGATATTCACATTCATTTAGATTATAGACAGGTAGTTAAATTGGGCAAACTGGGGAAAAAAAGTATCCAATTGTTTGTGCCTAAATGTGTTTTCTTCTGAAAACTCTTCCTGAATTAAAATGTAATTGGGATTTCTATCCCAGTATAAGATGGAACATTTGTATGGTTCCCCCCCACCACAGGAAGAACATCCATTTTCCTGCTAACCTCTGCTAAAAACTATAATTTAATCTGCAGTTTCGATAGCAGCAGAAGGCAAGATTGGAACAAATATGCTCAGAGCCTCTCCGTTTCCTCGCCGTGATCCATCAGTTCATTATGTCAAGGTCAAAACTAAAAATTTTAAACTCTTTTTATTTTACAAAATTGAAAATGTCGGGAAATGTCGGGATTAGGAAGGGTGTTGACAGAATCAATGCTGCAGAGCATCATTTCTGAGAGCAGCAGAGCACCTCAATGCTGAGGAGCTCTTGGCTCCTCCGGGAAGGATTTGCTCCTCCCCAGCCGAGCAACAGGGACTTCATCGATCCCAGGAAAGGTTTTGCAGCGCCCTGCTTGGCTGCCAGCAGATAAATCCCCCTGATTTAGATCTGTTCTGCCTTCTCCCTGTCCTGTGTCAGTAGTCAGAGGTCGCTTTAAGGACCCTCCTGCCCCTGCCCTTGTTTTCTCTCCGGGTTCCAGCCAGCCTGGGAGGATTTTCCCCGGAATGCAGTGGTCCCATGAAGGATGGCCACCCTCTGTGTCCTTTCACCTTGGAGTGCTGCTGCCATGAAAAGAGAAAAGCCTTGGGTTTTGTGGATGATGTTTTGCTTCATTGT
Organism: Picathartes gymnocephalus; assembly: GCA_013390045.1. Taxonomy (NCBI): domain Eukaryota; kingdom Metazoa; phylum Chordata; class Aves; order Passeriformes; family Picathartidae; genus Picathartes; species Picathartes gymnocephalus. The sequence goes on from WEKY01063737.1 coordinate 85,578, forward strand.
GTGCTTCAGCTCCTTAACTGAATTAGCAAAGTTTTCTATGTTTTCTGGTTTGTTTTTTTTTTTTTTGAAAAGCAATGAACTGAGCCCAGTACAAGTCTCCAGTAAACAAAGAAGAAAACAGAAGAATGACTGTTCCTTTCATGCCATTAAGTACTTAAGCACATCCTTAATTTTATTTGGCATTGCAGTGAGACCTAGCAATTTTTAAAATATCTTTCTCGATCAGTTAAGTAAGGTAATAAATTGAAAACAGAGAAGACAGAGGCAGCACAGCATTTTAAACAGCAGACCTCATCCCTTGCCAGCCCCTCTGCCACAAAACCTGCAAAACAAACACAAAGTAAAGCAGATGTCTGAATTCTGAGCAAAATATTTTAAAACATAACTGTCTGGCTGGAAACTAGGAAGGTGGCATTGATCCCAGGAGAATTTTTTTGGTTGTGGTTTTTTTTTTTTTTTTTTTTTTTAATTCATCCTGATTTAATCATAATTGATTTGCTGAAATTCAATTATTCCTTCAACTTCCTCAGAGCCCCAGTGTGTGACGGTCTCCCAACAGTGAATGAGTTAAACATTTCTTAGCTTCTGTTTTCCCAAGGTGAGGCTTTTGTTTAGAAATGATTGTTAATTCTTTTACGGTCTCTTCCAACCCAAGCCATTCCATGGTTCTCTGATTTGCAGGTACATCCTCACTAGCCCCCCACCTCTGCTAACCTCCACTTTTCCTGGCTCCTTCCCACCGTTTAGTCCGTGGTACCTCCTTTTTCCTCACCTGCCACTTGCTCAGCTCCTGCCCTTCCCCACTTTATCCACCATCACTCAGCTCTTTTCTCCCTTTGGCATTCCCTTTTTCTTTCTTTCTTTCTTGCAGAAACCCACTGGGAAGACCTACTTAGGGGCACGGTGACTTGGGAAGGACTTTTTATGGGTGAAATACAAATCCATCAGCATTGCTGCAAAGTCCTTTTGGAGTTACTGAGGGGAAACGTGCCCTGTCCGTGTGCAGGCCGTGCTGCAGATCCCGCAGGCTGAGCGTTCGTCCTTGGCCATCCTTGTGGTTCCTGGGGCTGCCTTGAAGGAATGAGTTACTTTGTCAGTTCCTCAGAGCCGCTGTTGTGGCAGCTGAGCCACCTCATCAGGAGTCTCTGGGTACCGATGTAGCTCACGTTTCCGCGTGGAGATTGCAGTGGGCACAGTGAGCTGTGCTTCACGGCGTGAATAACGCGAGTCCCTCCGCTCCCAGCTCTCTGCTGCTGCCTGTCCTGCTGCAGGCCCCCTGTCCTGCTGCAGCCCCCCTGTCCTGCTGCAGCCCCCCTGGCCTGGCCTGGCCTGGCCTGGCCTGCCCTGCCCTGCCCTGCCCGAGCTGGGCTGCTGCTGCTGCTGCTGCTGCTGCTGGGGCTGCTCTGGCCCCGGGCTGGGGTCCCTGAGCGCAGCCCTGGGCTGCATCCCCAGCTCGGGAATCGCCCTCTGCTCCCCAGGGAATGTGTTCTGTAGCCATTCAGACAAAAAACAGGGATGAAAGCAGAGGTTCCTTTGCTGCCATCAAGGTGCCTCTGTCCGTATTTCCTGTTTTGTATGAGCTGCTGCTGCTGCCCAGGTCACAAATCCAAAATCCTTGCTGTCCTCGTAAGCCATAATTGCACGTGTTGGCTCCCGTTCCCTGCCTGCTCCTTTGCTCTGTTCTTACAGCTGCCCAGAGCTTTTTGTTCTGCCCCAAGAAGATTTTTATTGAGAGTGAGTTTTTTAACCTCTCTTTGTAGCTTTACTGTTCTCTGTCTTTTTAAAATGAATTTATTAAGATTTTTTTAAAAAATAAGACAGTTTTGCCCTTCAGGTTCATTCCCTAAGAGATTCTCCCACACATACGGAAGTTTTTCCAATTCCATCTTTGTATTTCAACAGGTGATTTTATTTCATTTTCTTACATTCTCACTTCAGTTGACTTCTGTCTCTTTCAGAGTTCCTTCAGAAAGTGGTTTGGTACAAGATATCACAGCTTTCATCCACAAACTCCTGCTTAGGTATTTTCCTGTTTCTATGGAAGACTCTAATCTTCCTTTACAATAAAACAACTTAATAAGCTGTACAAAATTGAAAAGGCAATTTAATTGCTAGTGCTTATGCTAATTGCTAGTGCTTAGAATAGCTAAAATTCCACCAAAGGTGGGATACAAGTGGTACCAGGAGCTCTCAACTAAAAAACTAAAATAATGGGAGAAAATTCACTGTAAAAAAAATTGACAAGACATCTCTATAAAGTTTCTTTTATTTATTCAAATGTTATAAATATCACAGAGAGTGATAACTTGATTTATAAATTGAGGGAAGAAAGTGAATGTGTCAACCTGGAAAAAATATAAACAATTATACTGTCAGTCATTGTTTGAATTATTCATTTGAAATATCTTTTAAGAGTTTTTCATTTCATCTGTAAGGCAAAGAAACATATTTATAGGAGTAAAATATACTAAATAATTATTGAAGTATGCATCAAAGAATTCCTTTGATTATTTTAGAATAAATATTCCAAACTGCCACTTCGGATTGTATTGTCAAGTGGTGGAATATTTGATGTCCTCTGTAAGATTTCAAACCTGAGGCAAACAAATTTATAAAAAAAGACCAACTTTTATCTTTCAAAGGAAGAGCATCGCTCTCGTGAGTGACTCACAAAAATACAAACATAATCAACAAGTTGGCAAATAGCAGAGTAATGAAAAATGTGTTTCGATTAATGGGAACCAAGTCCAGAATTTGAGAAATCTGTGTTTGCAACTCCACGTCCTCTGCTGCTTGCCAGTGTTTGTGCTTGCAGCCTGCACTGATTTGAACAGACCTTTGGATTAGCAGATATTTAGGAGGTTTGTGAAAAACTGTCAAATACACAGATCATATTTTTTCTCCTTAAAAGCACATAAAGATTGGCCAAATAATTCCCAAGCTCTGTATGTGACAAAACAAATATTCCAGCTCGTGCTGAGAGCCATGCAACTTGCTTGCACATGCTGAACTTGGATAAAAGTTAATTAAGGGTAGCTGTATATTCAGCCAATGGAATTACATGTTAATAAAGCAATATTTTTAATTAAAACAAATCCTGCTAGGGAGGCACTTGAAAAATAAAAGCAGTAAACCAGAAAAAAAAACCACCTCGTGAAGTACACAGAACACGTAGTAGAAATCTATTCTAAATTTTGTGAAATAGGAAAAGTTTTGAAACCAAGTTGGAGGGAATTTGAGGCATTTTTTTGAGAAGGCAGTGAGAGCAGCATTAAACATTAAATTGGAAGTGCAGGTAAGGAAAAATAATAGCTATTTCAAGTTGTCTCATGGTGCAAAATTAAGTCTTATAATGAAATATTCAGAGCACATTCAGGAGCTGTAACTCAGATCAGAACAGTCCCAGGTCTCTCGATCCCTTTGCTGTTAACAATTAACAGGGTCAGGATCAAGAGACCCAATTAATAAAGAATAACTCTGAAAAAAAAAAAAAAAAGATTTTTGCTGCTGACTGCAGTGAGATGAACGTTTCCTATCTAGTTCAATAGATACCAATTCAGGCAATATAAAATATTTGAAAACCATCATAGAAATATTGTGTAAGTATTAAAATTGATAATATAGAAAATGATCATCACTGATTCCTCGGTTTTCACTTATATCTTTCATCCTTTCAGTTCAAAGTCATGATTATTTGCGCATTTGTTATGAAAAGAGAGCCCAGTATTCTTTTTTAAATATAGTGAAGTGGGTGAATTGAAGTTTTTCACTTTCAATTATACAAGTTTGGATATAAAAATGCATCAAAGTATGCTGTTAATGTGTTACAGGCAAAATAACGGGAAATTGGAACAGAATGTCTTTTTTATCTGGCTGCATCCAGCTGTCAAACAAATCTCTCCTTTAATTGTTAAATCCTAATGACTTCAAAAGACACTTCTGGGTTGTGGTGGAGCTCTCATCCTAAAATCTCCACTGGGCACTGAACTCCTTGTCACTACTCTTGTCAGCTCTGTCCCTGCTCTTATTCCCACAAGTTCCTGACAGACCGTCAATGCTTTGAGAAAGGAGCCTTTTCCAAATGGTTTTGCAGGTGAGGTTTTGGAAGACTCAGTCGTTTTGTGATAATAATGATTTTTCACTTTCAGTCCCTTGGCTGTAGGAGTTGGCACTGCTTGGTTGTTGTCCTGGCACTGCTCAAGCAGCAGAGGAAGCGATGGCCGTGTGAGGTCACCTGATTTCTACATTTTCTGGCTTTTTTGAGGGAGAGCCCAGCCTAATTCGGTGAGGCAGGGCAGCACCAGAGCAAGGGGGAGGTTGCTGTGGGTGTTGGTGGGGCAGGGCTGTGTTCAGTGCCTGTGCTGCCTCGCAGGGTGGCCACAGCCTCCCCTGGGGCTCACCCTGCCTCTCGCAGCAAGCACCCATTCCCCACGACTGTGTGAGCATCTCTCACCCTCTGTGGCAGCAGCACGGACATTTACAGGTAAAACAAGCAGGACTTCACATGGCCTTGGGTTCTCGGCTCCAGAGCAGGGCAGGGAGGCAGCGGTGCTGGCACAGGGCAGGGAGAGGGGAATGGAAAAGGCTCTGGGAGGTACTGGGAGAAGGAGTTACACAGATCCTGGTTAGACAAATTCAGGATATTTGACAACAAGAGCAGATACTTTGTGAGCTTGCTACGATAGAAAATTCTGCCAGGTTTTTCTCTGGCATTGCCATGCAGATACAGACAGGTTGTGTTTGTTTCATGGCAGATTTTAACCAGATTCCCAAGACCATTTGCCTGAAAATGCAACTCGTTTTGCCTGAGTTCATTTCACTAAACCTCTTTTAAGGCATATATTATCAAGTGTGTTGATATTTTTTCCTGAGGTATTGTTTAAAAAGTAAAAGTGACTATGTTTCCATACAATATATGGGAAAACAAAGGGCTTCTGTCATTTAGAGAATATCAGTCTCTTATCTACATGAAGTGCATTAGAGATCAGAGCAAAGTGGACACTTAAAAGAACATCAGGTTGACACGGTCAAGAATTTTTATTAAATTTTTTACTTGAACTTGTCTCCTCAAGGGTCTCTTTCTGCCTACACCTCTCATTTTGTTTGTCAAACCTACAGCTGTGGTGCTTCTCTTGCGTTGGAAACTAAAAATGCAATAACAAAGCAAAAAAGCAAAGCAAAACCATTGAAAGAGAGTACAAAATAGCTACTATCCTGTTCCCTGGGCTCTCTGCTTAGGAGCTCTATTCACTTAAAACATTTTCTAGCTTCTGAAGCACTTGATTAAAGTCAACTGGGGAAAAGATCAGCTCTTAAAAGTGCTAATTTGTGACTCAGGAAACTTGAATAAGTCTAAATACGAAATTCGCTGCTGATGTGTATTCCTGGCTGTGGGGCTTGTCTGGAGAATGTTTTCCCATTTCCCAGTCTGAGGCTGCCTCTACCATGGGTGGTGTTTGTAAGGTGTTCATTGGGACAGGGGTGCAGTTCAGCTCCCCTGGCGTTTCGGGTTACCTAAAACCAGAGGCCAGACAGAATTAAGGGAATAAAAAGCACTTCTATTTATTGAAGGGCCTTCAGGTACATTTAGGGCAGACAAAGCCCCCCAGGGACACCGGGTCACAGTTTTTCACAGTTTTATAAGTTTGGTCCATTTGCTTATTGGGGGTTAATCCTCCAATTACAGCTTCAGGTAATTAAGTCATTTACCCGAAGTTTGCTCCCCCCAACTCACTTTTGTTTCCATTTCTCAGGGCCTGAGACAGTGAGGTGTCCTTGATTCCCAGGCCTGGAGAGGAATTGTTGTGTCTGAGCAAAATGGGAAAGCAGCAGCTGACACTGTGTATGGAGTTTAGAGTTCTACACTAAAGAATTGCAGGATTACAAATATATGAAAATACAGAAGTTAAAATCCTAAGGCATCAAGATGAGGGGTAAGAACAGAACCAGAAGAAGCCCTGCTCTGATGGATGTGTGCAAACAAATGAGCTCTGCACCCAGAAGGTGACAATGGAAGAGAACAAAGAGTGCAAGGGAACTATTTGAAGCTGACACAGATCTAGCTACACCTCCTAGAAGCAACTTTGCTACCATTGAAGCAGTTCAAAATGATTTTTAGGGAACTTACCAAGTGTTCATAACTGTTTTTCCAAATTAAAATGGATTGTCTTCCAGTGTCCTAACTACCTCATGTATCAATCTGTTTTTCATACTGAAGCCATCCTCTCCATGTACTCTTTTTACTCCCCCTTTGAAGGTTATTAAAAGTCTTCCAATCGAGTAATTCCTAACACTTCTCTCCTTCTACAAGAACAGAAGTATCACTGCATATTTTAGAGAGAACCCCATGCCTTGTCTCTCACACCTCCCTTCTGCAGCCAGCCTCTTTCCCTGGTGGTGCATTGTGAGAATTCTGGTATTAGCAGCAGTTCTGGGTTTGCCTGGAGATGAGAATTCCCTCCTTCAGCTGATGGTTCCAGCCTGCCCTTGGGCTGCTCTCCAGAGCTGTTGTATAATGCACAGACAGGGGAACAAGCAGCTCGGAGCACTTGGGAGCCTTTCCAAACTCTAAACTGAATATTTAGCTGCTGGGGCCTTAGCCCCTCTCTTCCCTCCATGCATCACAGCAAATGAAGAGCTCTTTCTGAAATTATTCTGATGCTGCTCTAGAAAAGTGTTGTTTTTTGGTTTTTTTTTTTTTCCCTCAAGCAATTGTAATCTCAAGTGTCAAATCTGGTGTTGATTTCAGAAGTGCCAAAAGACTTTTGATATTTTAATTCTTGGCAAAGCATTGGTGTGCCACTAATGCAGATGGGCTGACACTTCAGACTACCAACTGCATGGATTAAAACTCTTCAAGAATCCCTGGATTTCCTAAAAACTGCTCACACAATACAAACAGCAACCCTATGTTGCCATATTCATGTATGTAGCTGCTGGACTTTTAGTATTTTATATCTATCTTTATATATACATATAAAAATAAATAAAAATCATGTATGTGATGACATATAAATGACATAAATTCACTCCTGAACAGAAGAGCCTGTTCCAATGTCTAACCATCCTTTTAGTGAAGAAATTTTTCCCAATATCCAACCCAAACCTCTCTTGGTGCAACTCGAGGCCGTTTCCTCTTGTCCTGTGGCTGGTTACCTGGGAAGTATTGGAGCAATCAGTATTTCAGAGCATTAGGTCTCCCTGCTAATCTGATTAAAGTCTCTTCAGAAGTGTGAGTTTCTTTAGACTGAGATATGGGGGCAGTTATCTGGCTGCATTTCTATTCCCATGCTGGTACTGCACTGCTCAAAGGACTGACCTTTGTAGAACATCAGCCCATTAATTGTGTTATGATAGCTAGAGGAGGAGAGGATTTACTTAAAGCCTTAAAATAGTGAGGAAAGCAAGCATCTCAAAACACAAAATCAAATTTAAAAAATCTATATGACCTCCATCCACCAAGAGGTGGCACAGAACCAGGAAAGAAAAGTACAGACATGGGCAGCCACAGCTTTAAAAACACCAAAAAATGGCTCTGGATGAAAAGGAAGGAGCAAAAATCTTCCATATGTGAGAATAGAGGTCATAAGCACAACAGTAACAAAAAGCTAGATCAATGATCAGAACAGCAGTAATCAGAATTTACACATGAGAAACAATCAGAAATGCTCTGTAGTGTAGCTGTAACCAAATGTTAATTTTTGTTGTTTTAAAAGGAAAAAGTGATACTCTGACATTGCGCTTTGGCTTCTCTGGTCTCAGTAAACACCCAGAGCTCATTGACAAAATCATTACCAAAGCGGTGAAGTCAAACACATCACAGATTTAAAGGCCAAGCCCCCAGAGTGCTCAGGGAGAGGTTTGTCCCTGCTAAACTGCACAGGTTAGGAACCAAACTCCCTCTGCCACTCTCTAACCAACACAGGGATGGGCATGTCCAGAGGGGAATCCTGATCCGAGCCCACCTTCCTGCACCCCTCTCCCTGCATGCAGTGAAGGTCACCTGTGGACGCTAGAAACAGCCTGAGTAAAGAACTCAGGCATGTTTAGAGCAGGAGAGAAAGTTTTCTCACCGTTTCACTAGTATTGTTTATGAAACGGTTTCTGAAACTATGAAAACATGGTCTTGCAGCTGCTGTGGTAAAACTATTATTAGTTAACCAATAGTTGTATAGTGTGTTCATTTTTCTAACCAATAGCATGACACCTGTACACAGGGGTTTTAAAGATTTGTAAGTTTGAAATAAAGTTAGTTGGAGCCTGATCTGCATTCTGGGAGTTTTGTCTTGTTTCCCCTGCTTGGGAGCAGGAAACAACCACAGTCACCAAGCTTTCCCTCTGGGCTCCGGCTCTCCTGGGCCAAACACAAGGCCTGGCAAGTCCCAAAGCCTGGTAATTATGGCACAGACAAACGTGATTGGCTTCAAATGAGTCATTTGCAGACTGCACTGCTGAGTGAGATCACCTCATTAATTCTGCTGTTACACTCAACTCCGCACACCTTGACCATAATCTGTTCAGTGGCAAAAACCATTGCCCTGTAAATGCCCAGGGTTACTTTTTTTTTATGAAGAATCCCAGCTTAAAAGCACGTGCAGCAGTTTTGTGGTCTGGTTAAGGGCATTTCCTGCAGTCAGAAGGGTTTATTCAGGTGAACACTCTGGGATCTGCAGGTTCCTCTGCCAAATTCTACCACTCAAAGCTGATGGCTGAGCGGCCTCACAGAGGTTACAACTGAAGGGAGCACACTGAGAGAAGACTTGTGATGATGGGAGAGATATCCTGCCACAAAATCACTGTCCTGGGGCACACTTCCCTTCTTTTAAAAAGTTCAGAGCCCCAGCTCCTCTTCAGCCCCCCCATCTTCGCTGCTTGTACATAAAGGCAGCTGTGAGTGGGGAATGAGCTCAGGAGAAATGCCTGCACCATTCAGATGGCTTGGGATACTTAAAATGCACTAATACCTTTTGTTTGTTTATTTAAAGGTGAATGGAACTTCACGTGGCTTGCAAAAAGTAGTACTCAGTTAATACAAGCAGGAAATATGTCACAGATTTTCCTAGATTTACCTGTCACTTAAATGTGTGTTGGTCAATAATACTTCAAGGAATACGAATTTTTGTTATTAATACTGTCTTGGCTTTCAGCCCCCAAAACTGTTTGGCATGGTGCTAAATATGATGTTTTAGTATATATTTACAATTCTTATGCTGGCACCTTAGGGGAATTTTTAAATTATCAAAATCCAGTCCAATGCTTGCTGAGATACTCACCATGTGTGTGTGGCTGAGTCTGTCCTGTCTGGAGCTCCTGAAAATCTGAATTTCCTTTTCCCATGCATTGTAATAATAAAATCAAATAAGTAGTAATGTACAAAACCTCTCTATTGTGTCTCTCCTGTGCTGAATTTCATTCATCAAGTTTTTTTTGTTTGTTTGTTGGTTTTTGGTTGGTTTT